>CM046035.1:9014844-9142755 GCA_025215565.1 Flaveria ramosissima
TGTCTAGTCTTTTGTATGGAAGCAACATTTCTACTTTTTAAGTTAGAGCCAAGATGTTGTGATAGAGCCGGAAACCTTTTTTTGCTAGGGTCATAATGTTTGGTCTACGTTTGGTGGTGTTTTACCGAGTTAGAACAAAAGTTTTTTAAGTAGGTTTGTGAAAAACCATGCTTCACATGTGCAGGACCGGTCAAGGGATGGTCACTTACAACACAACACACAATGAGGAGAGTGTTATAAAACACTTAACAGATCAAATAGGAAACTGGAAACAATATGGTTTGATACTAAGAACACAAGCAAGTTTGAGACAGAACAAGAACAAACAACACAAGGATATTGGTTTTCAAGAATGCTGTATATTGCTCTCAAGTTCTTTACAAGTGTTACAAAGCATAAGGAAAGATACAAAGACCTGAGATACTTTATACTACATCCTACACCCGGTCATGCTTAGAAAGCCAACTGGAAACATTTGATCTAGACAAAAACAAAATCAAATGTAGAGTGAAAAGGCAGATTGCCTTTTGACTAGTGACTATGACATGTCATAACTCATATCCTAATATATTACAAAAAGGATAAAAATACATAAAGTAGAAAGCAACATACTCAAGACCTCAATGTACAGTTACCAAAAGCATAGCCTTTTCACCAACTCATATAAGTTGATGAGTAATCAGAGTTGAAGCGAAAAGTGGTCCAGCTTTATGAAAAAGTACATTAAATAAAGCATGTGTTAAAAGTCTTCGGAAGAAATCAGTCTTCACTTCTTGGCTTTGGAAGACTTTGTTTTTGAAGCTTCGGAAGATGTTGGTCTTGGCTTCGAAAGATTTTACACTTCGAATAATTCTGATGCAGGGTGTAAAACTTCTGAAGCATTTCTACTTTGTACTTAAGTGCATGCATGCAAGAGAGACTTTGAATGTTTTAGGTGCATCAGCCTTACAAGAAACCTTACAAACTCTTCCTAGGCTGATGCTACTAAAACACTTGAAGACCTTAGATGTTGACAGTCCTCGTCATGATGATGACCATACCCTTCTTCATTCGATGGTCAGGATCACTCAGACTTTCAAAGTATCTTCTCATCTCAAAGAGATCATGCAGAGGTAGGTTAAACATGTCTTGCCATGTGTAGACATCTTGACCACCTTGATTTCTGTTGACATACCATCTTTCTGGATTAGTAGTGAAGGTCCAAGATAAGTTGGGTCTTCCTGATGCAAGAGAATCTGCTTGGATTGGAGTTGTTTGAGCTTCCTCTTGTTTCACTTCCTCAGGATATTTTGACTCATCTTGAGGTTTAGAGGTGGATAACTTGAATTTCTTCTTTTACTTCTCCTTTCTATCCATCCTTTTCTTCCTCTTCAAAGTCTTTGACTAAGAGGACTGGCCTTCAACACTAGGTTGTTCTGATATCTCCTTCTCAGTTGGGTCCTTCACTCTCCAGGTTGTGTTGTCTCAAATTATTCAACTTTAACCTTCACTTCTTGAGGGGCTTGACTTGGTGGAGAGTGTAAGTCAATAAGCTCTCCTTATTTGATATTCTGCTTGATCACCCTTATGTTCTCATCCATGGTGGATAGAGACATTAGGCCACGTCTGCTTCCGAAGGATCCATACAGCTTCAAGAAGCTCATCATCCTCTGCGTATCAGCAGACTTCTTTTGACTCTTTTGGATGATGGCTCTTGACTTGGCTGCTTCTTCCCTCATCTTTCTCTTTGTAGCCTTTTGTTCTTTGAGTATTTGAAGTTCAAGTTGTTTGAGATACTCAAACTCAATATACTCAAAGGACAAGGGAAGAAGTGCAACTGCCTGGTAGAGTCTTGTGGCACTCAGGTAGTTGATCATGTTTTGTCTATCAACTTCTTTATCTACCTGAGGTTGTGGAGTTGCCACAGTCTCTTGCACAGGACTTTCTTGAACTTCTGTCTTCTTTCTTCTTTGATCTGGAGGAGCAACCTTGCATCCTCTGCTTCCTTCCTCTCTCTAGACATTTCCATGTCTGCCAGTTCATTCAATTCTTCTAAGGGGAGAGAAATGATCTCATCATTGTTATAGTTCCTGGTCTGCTGGTAAGTAATCCTGACTACCCTTAACTCATCATCTTGAGTGTTTGGTTTGGGGGCAGCCCTGATTACAGCTTCCATGAAGCCTAAAGACCTAGTGGAACTTTCTCCCCTTAGCTTCCTCTTCCTCTCTCTCCTCCTTAATCTCCTCAGGAGTCATTATCCTTTTCCATTTGTAACCCACAGACCTTTGTGACTCAAGGTGGAGAGAGCTTTGGCCTTCATTGCTTGGAGTAGCTTCCATACTCTGGCCAGAGAGAGGCTGTGATACACTTTCACCAGTAGGTGTTTCATTAAGAGGATGGTTGTTGAAGTAGTTGTAGTTGTGATAATGCTCTCAGGCTCTGTCACTGGGCCTTCAGTCAAGGTTTTCCCTTTGAAGCTAATCTCAGGGTCTGCCTCAACATCCAGTTGACCAATGACATTACCTGATTGCCTTTGTCTTCTTCTTGAGTTGAACTCTTCAATAATCATGTCTTGAATCCTTTGAGCTAGCCTATCAGCTTGCCTAGATTGGCTTGGATTGGCAAGTGGCATGTTGACCAGGTCAAGACCTTCATAGTAGTTCAAGGTCTTAAAGTTAAAGACTTCTTGCTGCCCTTGAACTCTTTGAAGTATGAGGACTCTTCTATTAGCATCATACCTCCACCCTAAAATATAATTTGATAATCCTTGAGGTGAGGATGACATAGCCCTTGGAATTCCCTCCTCAAAGAGACTCTAAATGAGTGAGTCTAGTGAGTCCACATCAATGTGAACTTGAGAAGGTTGCTGAGTATGGACAACTGCAAGTGATGTTGGTGATTCCTCAATGTCCATACTCTGTGAAGGACTCCCAGGTTCTGTGATTGCTATGACTTTCTCCTTCTTTTTGGTAGCATCACCCTCTTGCATAGGGGAGATAGGAGTTAGGTCAATCACATCCACAGGTTCTTATGTTCCTGGATGAGCTCTCCTTAATGGTCTCCCAGCTAATTTTTCCTTAAGATAACATATCTCAAGTTGCTGATCATTGACCCTATTTTGTAAGGTAGTCACCTGAGATTCCAGATGACTAACCTTAGAGACTAAATAAGAGCATGTTTGTGACAATTTTTGCACCTTTAGTCTCATGTTCCCCTCCTCTTTATCAGAAGAATCATGGGGGGATGAGAGAATTGGACCAGAGTCTTCTCTCTCACCACCAGCATGGTGTTCTTGGCTGCTGGATTTCCCCTGCTCACTGACAACTTCAAATGAAGTGTCAATGGGCTGAATTGCTATGGTTGAGGTCTCAATGATGTAATCACATGCAGAAGTGAGAGCCTCTTCCATATGGACCTCCTGAACAAGTTCAGGGAGATCCACCTCAATGATGGATGAATGATATGGGCAAGACAAGGGAAAGACATGAGCACTCATTTCTCTTTGAGTGGGGGAGGAGTAAAGAGACTCATGGTACTCACTGAATCCCATGTCTACATCATCATAAAATTCTAGCTAGGGAATGGGTTGATTTAAATCAAGAGGCTGGGGATGGTAACTTTTCCCTAAAGGTGGTTCACTTGAGTGTTGAGACTCAGAGTGAAAGGTTAAGGCTGATGGCCTAATGAGCTCTTCAGGCTGAGCATGAGGAACCTCAGCACTGATTCTTGATGAGACGGGAGTGGTTTGCTCCTTAGGAGAAGTGGGAGCTCTAGTGTCTACTTCTTCTTGTCGTGGTAGTGATATGGGGGCCTGCACAAGCGGAGTAGCCAATGCAAGGGTTCGTTTGGATTTTCTTTGGTAGGTGAGGAGTATTTTAGGCTATGTAGGTGGTTGAGAAGTAGAAGGTGTGGGTTCAACACTAGCTTGTGCTGCTAGGTTATCACCTTGAGCAATGAGCTCTAACATTTTTGAGACAAGGGCTGTTTCTACCCCAGATAAGCCAACAGTTGGATTCTTCATTATCTTAAAGATGTCGGGCTTCATCTGTCCCAATTTAAGAATATTACCTGTTTGTTCTTAACTGTGAGCCCAGTTCACAGTTGAGAATGTATTGAACATATCTAGAAAACATATAATACTCTAAGGAGTCCAAATTTGCAAGTAAATTTGTGTAAACAAATTGAGAGTACCTGAACTTGACCCCTTGGACCATTCCATGAACTATGAAGGAGAGATCCTCAGGAATCTGGTCCCATCCCCCATGCTTGTTAGACAAACTGTGGATGACCACATGGAGTAAGTACTTCCACTGGGATGAGACCTTCCCTTTCCTAAAGGTCTTTACAAAGAAATCTCCTTCATAGCCCATCTGCTCAAAGGAGTGGTTTACAGCTTCCTTAGGAAAGGACAATTCACCTTCCTCATCATCCAGCTGAAGATGAGTGTTGATGATGGCTGGAGTGATGAAGATTGTCCTCCCTTGCACTGTGGCAGACAGTGCCTTCTCCCCATCCATAATGACCTCTTGGCAGGTCTTCCAAAATTCTAACAGATGATCCTCATAGAGTGTAGGATCAATGGTTAGGGAGGTGAAGTAGTTAGACAAAGAAAGAAAGCGGCAGACCTCTGAGAAACTTGGATCTTTCTCAGAGTCCAATAGAGCAACCTGATTGTGTTGCCTGTGGAGTTGCATGGAAAAATCTGGGTTGTTTCTGTGGTTGAGGTTAGCCATTTGAGAAAGCTTAGTAGTGAAGGAAGATAAGAACAAAGGCGTTTGTGGGTGAATTTAGGTTTTGGAATAGTTCAGATGAAGAAGAGAGTGAAAGAGGGGGAACCATTGGGTATATTTATATGAATTGGATCTGAGACAAAGTTAATGAAAGAGAATAAACTTTGAAATCCGGATGTCGGTCCCACCTCTGAAAAAGTGCCCAAAAAGGTAGTTTTCTTGGAAGTTGAAAATCTTCCGAAGGTATTTTATCTTCGGAAGTTTTGATAAAAAGCTTCCGAAGCTAAAATGGCTTCGGAAGAAAGTTCACAGATTTTAGAAAATTTTGCTTCGGAAGATATTTGGTCTTGGATATTTCTTATTATAAAAGTTTCCGATACTTAAATTGCTATCGGAAGAGAATTGTCCTTTAAAAACACATAAGTACTTAAGAAAGATTTTAAGCTTCGGAAGAAGTTATGGGAAATGTCTTCCAAAGGTAAATTTACTCAAGTAGTTATTTGTTTTGAGGACAAAATTTTCTTCCGAAGGTAAATAGATATCTCCCGAAGAATAAAATGATCAATATTTTTAAAAATCTAAGAAATATCTTTTAAAAGATTTTTCTTCCAGAGTAAACAAGGGCTTATGAATGTGATTAAATAGACAACTTAGGACATACAGGTTTTAGAAATAATATGAGTTAGTGTTAAAAAAAGCTACTCAAAGTTAATCATCCCAATAGCTGATGCAAGATATTTAAATCTTTGTTCATCAAAAGCTTTGGTGAACAAATCAGCATATTGTACATTTGTGTTAACTTTGACTAGTTTGATTAATCCCTTTTCAAAGTTATCTCTAATCAAATGATACTTGATATTGTTTTGTCCTTGAGTGCTGCACAGGATTATGTGTAATAGAGATGGAAGTGTTTTTGTCTATGTGGATGGGAGTCTCTTTGAATTTGAATCCATAGTCTAGTATCTATTTCTGAATCCAAAGCACTTGTGCACAGCATCTTTCAGCAGCAATGTATTCAACTTCAACAGTTGTTGTAGATACACAGGATTGCTTCTTGCATTGCCATGAGACTATCCTTCCACCAAGGAACTGACATCCCCCTGATGTAGACTTTGCAGTCATATTGCAGCCACCATAGTCACTATCTGTATATGCATACAGATTGAAGTTAGAATTCTTTGGATACCAAAGGCCAAGTGTTGAAGAACCTTTGAGATATCTTAGAATTCTTTTGACAGTGACCAGGTGTGACATCTTGGGGTTGGCTTGATATCTAGCACAAATACATGTGGCAAACATGATATCAGGTTTGCTAGCTGTGAGGTACATAAGAGACCCCATCATAGCCCTGTAAAGGTGTTCATCCACACACTCCCTCTCAAGATCAGGTCCAAAGGAGTGATTTCTGGCTATGGGTGTCTTAGCAACCTTACAGTCAGTCATGTTGAATCTTGTAAGTATGTCTTTCACATACTTTGATTGACTTATGAAGATGCCACTGTCAACCTACTTCACTTGAATTCCTAGAAAGACATTGAGTTCTCCCATTGCACTCATTTCGAATCTATTCTTCATCAGCTTCTCAAAGTCTTTCAGCTTTAGATTGGTTGACCTAAAAATAATGTCATCTACATATACTTTGATTTGCATTAAGTCATTCCCTGTTCCTTTAATGAAGAGAGTTCCATCTATAGTACCCCTTTTGTATCCATGTTGGCAGAGATACTGAGGTAGAGTCTCATACCACTTCCTTGGAGCTTGGTGCAGCCCATAAAGATCTTATCAAGCTTGCAGACATAATCAGGATGATCAGGGTCTGCAAACCAAGTGGTTGTTTGACATACACCTCTTCATCAATCATCCCATAAAGAAAAGCACACTTGACAT
This sequence comes from Flaveria ramosissima, assembly GCA_025215565.1. Classification (NCBI taxonomy): domain Eukaryota; kingdom Viridiplantae; phylum Streptophyta; class Magnoliopsida; order Asterales; family Asteraceae; genus Flaveria; species Flaveria ramosissima. The sequence continues at coordinate 9,021,441 of CM046035.1, forward strand.
CAAGTTGGTAGACCTTGAAATCCTTGGATGCAGCAAAAGCTAAGAATATTCTAACAGCTTCAAGTCTTGCCACAGGAGCAAAGACATCTGTGTAGTTAGTTTCTTCTTCTTGTGTGTATCCTTGAACAACTAGTCTAGCCTTGTTTTTGATGACAAGTCCTCTATTATCCTTCTTATTCCTAAACACCCATTTAGTTCCTATGGTAGTCTTTTCTTAAGGAAGAGGACATAAGTTCCAAACCTTTTGCCTATTGAATTGAAGTAGCTCCTCTTGCATAGCTTCAACCCAACTTCCATCCTTTAAAGCATCATCAACTTTCTTTGGCTCTATCTGGGATAGAAAACAAGAGTGGAGACAAACATTTGCATCAGGGTTTGTCCTCTTGTCCTTACCCCAGTGTCAACATTTCCAATGATGTTTGTGGTGGGGTGTGACTTGTGAATCCTTAGTTGAGGGATTACAACAAGTTGTTTGAAGAGATCTAAATTAGAGAAATTTAGATCAAGCATTAAGGTTTCTCCCACCACATCATCACACTTATCAAGTGTAACTTGATCTAGTGAGTGTGTGACATCATTTATGTTGTCTTCAATGGAGTGGTTGTCAGCATCAAGAAACTCTTGATCACTTTCACCACCTCCATTTCCTTCCACATTTGAAACTCCTTTATTTGAGTGTTGCGCCTCTGAGCTGGAATTTGAAGGCATCTATGATGTATTAGCTGAATTTGTCATTGTTGTGCTAATAGGAACTTCATTTGCAGGGTTAGTTACAACTGGAGCTGAAGTAGTATAGCTTGATGGTCCTCTTAGCTCAAATCTTAGGGTAGGATAGACGTGTACAAACCGGTTTTTTGGCCCAAACCGGTTCGGGTCCCAAACCGAAACCGGTTTGGTCAATGATGGTCAAAACCGGTTTGGCCCGAAACCGGTTCGGGTCCAAACCGGTTTCAAACCATAAAATCCCAAACCAGTCAAACCGGTTTGGGTCGGTTTGGAATCGGTTCGGGCCCAAACCGGTTCGGCCCAAACCGGTTTTTTTTTTTTTAACTTTGGATTTTTGTTCTATTGAAATAAAATTTTAAACTTTTAATTAAAACATAAACATTTATAACATTTATATAATTTAAACAATTTATAACATTTTATATAATTTATATAACATTTATATAATTTATATAACATTTATAACATTTATATAATTTATATAATTTATATAACATTTATAAACAATGTAAGCATTTTAACAATTTATATAACATTTATAAACAATTTAAACAATTTATAACATTTAAACATTTATAACAATTTATAACATTTAAAACATTTAAATAATTTAAACATTTAAAACTAAACATTTAACATAGTTGTTTCTTCGTTCGTATTACTTGTACGTTTATTCCTCGCCATCTGAACCGGAACTGTTACGAAGGTAGTCATCATATGCCGCTTCATCATCAGTCATTCCTGGTGTTAATCCGCTCTCTACCTCGTCCTCGTATAATTCTGCTTCGTATTCCAGTTCTCCTTCAAGTGAACGTTTGTCTTGTACTCTTTCCGCGGCATCCAAATAATCTTTCAAGCAAATTGACATTTCAACTGCTTGTGGAGTGAGTCGAGTTCGTCTTATTGATATAACCCTGCCACTAACAGAAAAAGCAGATTCCGAAGCTACCGTAGAAGCTTGGACGGTTAGTAAATCTCGGGCCATGATGGATAGGATGGGAAATTGATCTTCCTTACCTTTCCACCAAGCCAACAAGTCAAAATTTTTAAATTCATGTGGAGTCATGGTCGATAAAAAGTTTGTAAGACCATACCTCCCGAGTTCACTACTCGGAGTGTCACCACGTTGACGTTTATTACATTCATCTCTTAAAGTATTATATAAATCAAACATTGGATCATTCGAATTTCGGCATTTGCCGCATGCCTTAAAGCATCATGAATTTGTGATGTTTCCCCGTATTTTAATAAATAAACATCATACATTTGTTGTAATTGTTTGTTGAAATTAGCTTTTAAAGTTGTACCATACATTGGTTTACCAACTTCTAAATCCAAACTAAAAGTAATTTTATCAAGTAAAGTTTCAACTCCCGACTTGTTTAAACAAGGGTTTAAAACTGCGGCACATGTAATAACGGGAGGCATTTCTTCAAAATACTTTTTAAGTTTTTCTTTCATTGGGGGTATCATATCCGAATAAGGTCTACCCCTAAACGACAATTCATTTAATTTTGAAGTCATTAAATAAATTTGGTAAAGTACCAACGGACTCGTTGGGTAATAAACTCCAGAAAGACATGTAGTTGCATTTTTAGAAACTTGAAGCATTTTTGTTACTTCTTTGATGATGGCCCAACCCGATGGATGGTAAGAATTTGCCTTTCCCCGACTTACCAAACTATTATGAAAGGCTATTAAACTTTCTTTTTGTTCTATAGCCTTTTCAAACATGTTACATGTGGAATTCCATCGTGTTGGGACGTCCCAATTCGGACCAAAACATTTAGTATTTGCGTCTTTACAAAACTTGCGATATTTAGTATATCTTTGGTTATTACTAAATAACATTCTTTTAAAACAATCTTTTTGGGCCTCAATCGTTTTTAAACCGTCTTGAACGGCTAAGTTTATGATATGCGCAACACATCGACTATGAAAAAACACACCCTCACATATTGGTTTATATTTTAATTTCAAATGATCTATCACAAGAGTGTTGTTTGACGCATTATCAAAAGATATAGAAAATATTTTGTTTTCTAATTTATACGTTTGAATAACTTTATCAATAACATAAAAAATGTTTTGGCCGGTGTGAGGATAATCAAACAATTCAAACGCAATCGTACGTTTCATCATTTGCCACGAATCGGGTTCAGCCCAATGGGCGGTGACACAAATGTACGAGTCCGGTGAACCGTGAGGTGTCGACCAAACATCACTAGTTAAGTTAACGCCGGTTTGTAAATTTTCAAAATAAGATATTAATTCATTTTTAGCCTTTTTCCACATTTTTAAACAATCTCTTCGAAGAGTAGCACGACTTACATTGGTGTAACGTGGTTGGAGAGTTCGTTGAATGAGTCGAGTCAAACGTTCGTTGTCGAAATGTTTGAATGGCAAGCTTTCTTGAATTACAAATTGCGCCATTTGCTCCCGAACCGCATCAACGTTATAAGCCCAAATATTTCCTTCGTTTGTCATCGAAGCTTGACCTTGAGAAGGTTCACCTTTTAACGCTTTACAATATTTATTTGCAATATGGTTTTTCAACGTTGTGTTTGCATCTTTTTTGAAAAACTTATGACAAAACTTGCAACGAGCCTTGTTTGGACCGCTAGCCATTTGACATAAATCGTAATTGCACCATACTTCGGGGTTCCTATTTGTAGGAAGGATTGCTACCACCACGTTGCTTGAAGACGTTTCACAACCAACGGAAGATTGAGCACTTGTTGAAGCCATTTCAAGGATTTTTGTGAGAGCGTTTTGGAGAGCGTTTACAACGAGTAGAGAGTGTTTGTAGAGAGTGTTTGAGCGTTTTTGAGATTTTTGAGAGTAGAGAGTGTTATAAGTTGTTGTGATTCAACCCAAAACATCAAATACATATATATACTAACCTAGTGGGGGTATAATGGTAAAAAAACATCAAAAAAAGGGTCAAAAATGGGTTCTAACGGCTATATAGCTGTTGGGTAACGGTAACCGGTTTGAAAACCGGGTTAAAACCGGTTTGAAAAACGGTTTGAGGTACCGGTTTGAAAACCGGTTTGGAACCGGGTTGAAACCGGTTTGAATACCGGTTCGGGTTGAAACCGGTTTGGGAAATAGAAAGGGGAGAACCGGTCATGAACCGCCGGTTCGGGACCGGGTTGGAACCGGTTTTTTTGGCCACCTGCTGATAATATATCTATGGATCCTGAAACATACTCACAAGATTTGATAAAACAGTTTGTAACTAAATCAAGATCAAATAGCCAATTAGGACTAGAACCTTTCACACAGGGAGTGTGCTCATTGAAAGTCACATTGGTTGACTCCTCAACTACTATAGTTCTAAGATTGTATACTCTATAAGCCTTAGCTTGAGAAGAGTATCCAATGACATGTCCATCATCTGATTTCTCATCAAACTTGGTAATTTTATCCTTGGTATTAAAGATGGTGCAAGGACATCCAAATGACTTGAGAAAACCAATGAAAGGTTTTCTCTTGTGCCAAAGTTCATAAGGAGTCTTACCATGTGTCTTAACTACTAAAACTCTGTTTTGCACATAGCAAGCAATGTTTACTGCCTCTGCCTAGAAGGTGATGGGCAGTTTAGAGTGAGACAGACAACATAGTTTTTGCAGCTTCAATTAGTGTCCTGTTTCTCCTCCCAGCAACACCATTTTGCTGAGGAGTCCTAGGAGCACTATATTGTCTTGTAATACCTTTTTCATCACAAAATGTGTCAAGGATTTGGTTCTTGAATTTAGTTCCTTGATTACATCTTATGGTTTTGACCTTGTGATCACATTGATTCTCAATCTGTAAGATGAAATTCTTCAAAATCTCAGGAGTCTCATCCTTAGTTCTAAGAAAGAAGACCCAAGTGAACCTTGTAAAATCATCTGTGATCACCAACAGTAAAAGGTCCTTCCTAGACTCATTACACTGGTGGGGCCAATGAGATCCATATGTAATAGGTGTAGGGGAGTAGTGATTGAGTTTCTTTCCTTTGGCTTGTGAGATACCTTGTTTTGCTTTCCTTTGACACATGCAACACAATGGTCATCACTTGTAAACTCTTTCTTTGGCATTTCAGTTACCAAATAATTTTTAATTAATTTATTCATATTTTTAAAGTTTACATGGCATATTTTTTTATGCCAGAGGAAAGACTCATCACTATTGGCTTTAGATAGAAAGCATGAAACTTCTCCTGAGGGAGATGTTTCTTGCAAATCCATCTTGTACATGTTCCCTTTCCTGAGGGCTCTGAGCAGGATATGCTCATGAGGAATGACCACCCCGGGCCTGAGAACAATGCACTCATGCTCAGTAAAGAGCATGTTATGACCCTGATCACAAAATTAAGATACATTCAAAAGATTGTATCCAAACTTCTTGACAAAGTTTACATTCTCAATGTTGAGCTTACCATTTATGACTCTGCCCCTTCCAGTTATGTAACCTCCAGCATCTCCTCCAAAAGCAACTGGTCCTCCATCAATTTTCTTAATATTTTGGAGTAGTGACCCGTTGCCTGTCATGTGCCTGGAATAACCAGTATCAATGATCCATACATTCCTGTTTGTCTTGAGCTGTTCCTGCACAAAAGAGATGGTTAGTTACATTTGGAAACCCAAGCCTTATTGGTCTTGGGCTTATCAGAAAAAGTTATGAACAATGCAACAGTAATTGATCATATTGTCATGTTTTGAGGATCAATTTCTGATGTTGATGAAGAAATTTTAGTCACTTGGTCTTTCTTCACCACCTTTGGAAGCTTAGACTTGACCTTCGACACTTTGGAAGTTTTGATGACTTCGGATGTTTTAATGATTGACCCTTCGGAAGATCTTGCTAACACTACAGCAGGTTTTAGTACTTCGGAAGTATTCTTTCTTCCGAGACCAAATTTCTTCCGAAGACAATTTTACACTTGTCTTCTTCTTCATTTGGAGCTTTGGAAAGGAAAAGATTTTCCTTCTAAAGCTTTATTCTTCTTTAAACTCTCAGAAGTTTCTTTCTTGGTCATATGGATAGTACTTTTTGGATTGTAGAGACAATCCCTAGCAAGATGAGAAGTACTACCACACATAACACAATCCATTTTCTTCTTTCTAAGAGTCTTTGTCACACCCCGACCGACGGCGGAACCATCGGGGCGGACGAATGGGAGACGATTGCTCATAGCACATGGAACTAAATAAGTTGTAATAATATTAAATATCATTTATCATTGAACATTACAAGACAAATAAGTCCATACAATACAAGAACTTCAAACAAAGAAATAACATTTTTAGTTAAACTAAGTCCAAGTCTTATATGAGCACAAGAAGATCTTCAAGCATCAAACCTGAAACATATTAAAAATAAAAGGTCAACTATAAAGTTAGTGAGATCCCATGGTTTAAACACACGCATATATGTATATATAAAAGGGTTACAAGTAGCAATTCATGTCCATGGTTACAAGTGAGCAAGCTTATAGAACACATACAGTTACAACCAAACCTCGACTTGATTACAAGTATATAAGATTGGCTAAGTGTATTTGGTTCCCATGATGAACAAACATACGTCATCAGGAGTCAGCAATACATCGACTTTAGCACCAAATAGGCTTGTCAGGCCCAAAGATCTAAGGCGTCGCCAGGCTAGTAATAGTTAATGATTGTAAACAAAATATGTATCTCATATAAGACTTACAAAAACACAAATAACCATGACAAAAAGGTAAAGATGAATCGCATGTGCATTTACAAGTATCAAGATGTTTACAAGTGTAAGTTGATAAAACTAACATGTTTCACCCCAAAAGATGTGAAATAAAGTAAAAGGGGCATGGAGAACTCACATGAAAAACTCACAATAATAGTGATGGTTGTAGAGTACATAAGAAAGCTTGGATGTTCAAGAGTCAAAGGTGATGTCCTAAATGAAAAAATGAAACAATAACTTGAGGTCAGAATTCATTACAAGAAATTAAGACGCTTAGGAATGCCAATAAGCGAAAGATAGATTGAAAAACGATTATTGTACCAATTTTAGATTTTGGACAGAATGTTTGGTATCTGTTTAAACAAGTTTTTAAAATATTAAAATGTTTCATAAAATTATAAAATTTACATTTGACTAGTTCAAAGTCTCCCGGACAACTTTTGTTCAGAAACATTTTTATGGAAAGATTCGTAAATAGGTCAAACAAGCAGCACAAGACAGAAGGTGCTGAAATGCGCACTTATCTTGTGAAGACTATTTTTGAGTCGTCCGATTGAGTTTCAAAACGTATAAACTTTCGTTGAAAGGGTAATTCAATGAACTTAACATTGGAGTCTGAGTTTACTTAAATTTAGTTTGTTATGATCAAGTTATGGTCGGTTGAAGTAAGATTATATTCTGCCAGAATTGTAGTAAGGCACTTATGTGCACTTTTAAAATCGTTAAAGCATGAAACGGGTTAGATTAATTTATTATGTCAATATATGGTATATTAGCCTTCATTTAAGTTATAAAAATATTCTAAGTCTTTGGCATAGCCATCATTTAGAAAAATAATCTTGTGGAATAACCGAATGCGACGGCATAGTCGTCCATATGCAAACGGGATTCTTTGTTTATGTTAGTGTGTTGTTAGCTTGATTTAGGAATGTTAGTGATTGTTATAAGTTTAGTGATTATTAAAATATTAATAATCAAATGATAATTATTAAAATAAAAAGAGATTTGGTAAAAGAAAGAATAATAGTAAGAACATAAAGTCATGAGAACAATTGGATGTTAGAATGATTAAAATGTATATTAAAAAAACAATAAAGGATTACCTTAGTATTAAGAATTCTTGAAATTTCTTGTAAAATAAAATTCTTCTAATTAATCATAACCAATGGATGAAAGAAAGATATGAGAGTGAGATTTTTAGAGAATGAGCAAATGAAAAGTGAGGCCTAAGGCTTGCGTTTATAGTTGAGGTTAGGAGTAGGTTATGAATGGTGTTAATGGTGAGTTATAAGTCTTTTAAAAGGGGGTTATGATTGGAATTTGAAATAAATATAAAATTAAATAATTTAAATAAATAAAAGAATACTTACAATTTAAATTTTAAATTTATGAAGACTCTAATTATAACAACTTATTTTTTTAATAAAATCTTTATAGACTTTATAAAACCAATTTGAATAATCAATCAAATTATTTATTTGTTAATCTTTTTAACTTTTATAAAACTTGTAAACTTTATAATTTGATTATTTATTTTCAATATTTAAAATTCATAATAACTTATAAAACTTTATAAGTCTTATAAAATTCATTTTATAACTTTATAAGTTTTAATAAGTCTTTTCCATTTAGTTATTTGTTATAACATGATTAATAAACTTTATAATTTTATGAAAAAGAATTATTTATAAATCAACAAGTTATTATAAGTTGTTTAAATGATAAATTGAATAAATCAATTTAAACTACACGTCTAATCTATATAATTCATTAATATAAATAAAATAAGTTAAATAAAGAAATTCATATCGTAAGAAAGTTCGATTTTAATTCGGGTTCGGGTTTATAACTTGAAAATGGCGGATGTTACAGTCTTCTTTTGAGAACAAAGCTGAACTTGATCTCTTTCCTTCTCCATCTTCATCTTTGTAGATGATGTGGCAATTCTTTTAGGGTGAGAACTACCTTTAGAGCTGGATGGTTCAGGTTGTGTAGCAGTGGTACATAACTGGTCAGCTTTCTTCATGTTGTTGGGATAATTTGGACATGAACTAGAACTCCTGGTACTAGAGTTCAAATTTGTGCCTTCAGCCTTAACCACCTCAAATCTTGTAGAGACAAAGACTTGTTTCTACACTGAGTTAAAGGTGGCCTTGATCTCTTGAGCCTTCTTGAACTTCCTCTGGTCAGCTTTCTTCATGTTGTTGGGTTTTATCACTTAACACTTGGATTTCTCTCAAACTCACTTATACTAACTCAGATCAGATGAAGTAGAATCTCTTTTTAGAGTTGATAATAATATAATAAGTAGCAAAGAACACAAAGAAATAATTTTCAAGGCACTTGTATATATTACTTCTTAACTCAAAGTATTACTAGACTCTTACAAGCATGAAATAAGAGTTACAATGAGAAACTATATATACTAGATCCTACAGCCGGATATACTTTGATACCAGCTGGAAACCTAAGACTAAAGCATATACTACAATCCTAAAGTTAAGGTATCTTAGATAAAGTATTATTTAAGATATGGTAGTCATGACATGTCCATGACTTACCTTTAGTCACCAACTAAACTTGGCAACTGTATTAACTAATAAAGGTAAACAGTGGAATAAAGTATGGTCAACTACATGGATTTTGAGAAAACGCAATGCAGTATCTTAGAGGTCTGTAGCAGAGTGTTAGAGAGACCATACTTATGTCCAGTGGATAATAGTAGTGTCTTCCGAAGGTAAGTTGGCTTCGGAAGAACAAGTTCTTCCAAAGCCACTTATACTTCGGAAGAAGCTACTATACTTCTGAGGCTTGAGGAATTCTTTCATACTTCGAAGTTGACTTCTGATCTTTCACTCTAAGTCTTGATCTTCGGAAGTGAATACTTTGTCTTCGGAAGTTGGAGTTTTCCTTCGGAAGTTGATCTTACACTTTGTCTTCGGAAGAACTCCTTTTCCTTCGGAAGTTCCAAACTTAGCTTCGAAAGTCCTTTATTAGTTGCACCAAAATAGTCTAAGTGATTTGGTTTTGGTTGCACCAGCTTTCTAGATCCAAAGGCTTGTGAAGAGCTTGTCTCTTGGAATGGGCTTCCTTGAGTGTAGCTTTCTCTTGGTGTCTCCGGGATGGTGATGAAAGGACCCTTTTGTGAGTTGTCAGGGTAGTAGATAAGATGATGCTTTGGTTCTCTACTATCCCTTTCAACCACATGGAGGACTGAACTTAGTTAATTGCTAGAGTTACCAGATGAACTTTGCATATTCATCTCCATCTGGTATCCAATTAGAATACCATACAACTCCGTCAGAGTAAGAGTCTTAATGTTCTCAGTTCTCTTTATAACAACACAATAATGTGTCCATATTCTAGGAAGAAAGGACATGAACTTCCTTACAATGTCCCTGTTCTCAAGAGTCACTCCAACATCCATTAGAGTGTCCATAATCTCAACATACCTGAAGTATTATTGAGTCATGGTTTCACCTGTTTTGAAGGTGAAGTTTTCAAACTGATGCTTCAAGAGATCCTTCTTGTTCTCCTTGGCTTCAGTTGACCCCTCATACATCAGCTTCAGGGCATCCTATAGCTGTTTAGCTATTTTGCACTTCTTAAAGCCTCTTTATATGGAGTTGGGAAGAGCAGTTTGAACGGCTATCATGGCTTTCTGATCAATATCTATTCTCTTTCTGTCTTCTTCAGAATAGTCAGCCACAACCTTTCGAATCATACCACCTCCAGGAGCAGCTGAAGATGTGCTTGGTATGTGAGGCCCTAGGACAATAGATTCCCACATCCTGGTGTCTTGTGACTTGATAAACACTTCCATTCATTGGCACCAAGTGTCAAAGTCTTCAGGAGTGATCAGTGGGGACTTTGTCATGGTTCTATTTTCCATATCAGCTTAAGTAAGAGCTGCCATTGAGATGTCAAGTATTTTGTGTGTGTGAGGGATCTTAAGATGGTGAGATCTTACAATCAAGAGCTTGGAATGCTTTGATACCAATTGCAGGACCGGTTAAGGGATGGTAACTTACAACACAACACACAATGAGGAGAGTGTTATAGAACACTTAACAGATCAAATAGGAAACTGGGAACAATATGGTTTGATACTAAGAACACAAGCAAGTATAAGACAGAACAAGAACAAACAACACAAGGATATTGGTTTTCAAGAATGTTGTATATTGCTCTCAAGTTTTTTACAAGTGTTACAAAGCATAAGGAAAGATACAAAGACCTGAGATACTTTATACTACATCCTACAGCCGACCATGCTTAGAAAGCCATCTGGAAACATTTGATCTAGACAACAACAAAATCAAATGTAGAGTCAAAAGGCAGATTGCCTTTTGACTAGTGACTATGACATGTCATAGCTCACATCCTAATATATTACAAAAAGAATAAAAGTACATAAAGTAGAAAGCAACAGACTCAAGACCTCAATGTACAGTTACCAAAAACATGGACCTTTTCACCAACTCATATAAGTTGGTGACTAATCAGTGTTGCAGCAGAAAGTGGTCTTGCTTTATGGAAAAGTACATCGGATAAAGCATGTGTTAAAAGTCTTCGGAAGAAATCAGTCTTCACTTATTGGCTTTGTAAGACTTTGTCTTTAAAGCTTCGAAACGCTTCACTTTTGGCTTCGGAAGATGTTGGTCTTAGCTTCGGAAGATTTTACACATAGAATAATTCTGATGCAGGGTGTAAAACTTTCGAAGCATTTCTACTTTGCACTTAAGTGCATGCATGCAGGAGAGACTTTAAATGTTTTAGGTGCATCAGCCATACATGAAACCTTACAACATGGTTTGATTTTTTTGAAAAAAAACCTAGAAAATGATTTGAACTTTTACGAAAAGTCAACTTAAAGCATTCATCGTGGAATTAAAAAAATTATGTGAGTGTGTTTCCTATATTATAGGGAATGATTTTGAGTGGTTGTGAGTGAATAAGAGAGAAAATGTTAATGTTAATCGGTATATTTGGGGAATCACTATCCAATCCTTATAAATTTTTTAATATTTTTTGAAGTGTTTATGAGTTGAGGAGAGAGAAAAAAGTAATGATAAAGGTATAAAAGATATTCTTTAATTGAAAAGGAGAGAGAAAAATAATGATTTTTAGTGTAATTATATGGATAAAAATGATGAATTCACTGTGAATGCTCTTAGTGCATATATAATGTTTTGTTAGAGGGTGTGATAGGGTGATGTGCACCAATGTCATGTAAGAACATCGTCCCCTCTTGTGTGATAGTGACATCATATGACTCTTGGGTGACCACCATCGTAGGTGTGTCTTAAGTTTGTTTTAAAAAAACATATAATCCTTCTACTACACTAACGCATTTTATTAAGTGTAATATATAGAAACTCTTTCACTATCATACGTGACTACATCCATTTTTCATTATTACACATTGCCGACATGATAATATTTTTTCACTATCACCTCTATAACACCACTACTACTATTAGTGGCTTCAAATTTACCAAAGTAATATGAAAAAATGAAAAAGAAGATTATGAGGCATATAATGGGCATCTAAATAAGGGGACAAAATTAATAAAATCACCTAATATTATAATTAAAAGTAGATACATCCTGCACCTTCAACAAACTCAGGAGTCGTTAATTTTTTGCTTAGATAAATTATAAAAAAATTAACCCGGAGTCGTTAATTTGTTGCTTAAATAAATAATAAAAAAATTATAAAATAAAATCAACAGTAAAAAAATTGAGTTAAACAGGCTTTAAACCCACTATCCCTCCATTGAAGGAAAATCCATATTTTTTTGAACGGAAAAGAAAATAATTTTATTAAATAAACCGAGCTAGCAAGAAACTAAAACCCAGAAGCACAAAAAAAATTACATCAATTAACATCAAAATTAAATACAAAAAACTTCTAGTCGAAGGCAGACCATTCTAAAGCCCTTCCTTTCATCCTAGCCTTGACTCGTTATGAGCTTAGGACTTTACCTTCCTCCACAATACTTGTAGCACTAGTCATTTTATCATTAAAGACTACATCATTCATCAATCTCCATATACACCAACAAGTTATTTGAATAATAGCATTGATCATCCTTTGCTATTTCCAACGTCTGAGATTGTTTTATACAACTCCAACAAGTCTCTAAACGAGAAAACGAATATGAGAGCTATCTTACAGCACTGCGAGATGTTGGACCAAACTAAATCCGCTATAGAGCAATTTATTAGCAAATGCTCTAGCGATTCAATGCCATCACCACACATCACACATGTTAAAGGACAAACAAAAATGTTCCAATTGTCCAGCGCTTGCACAGTGGGGATTCGACCCATTTCACCTATTTCAAATAGTGAGGGTTGATTATAAAAAAAATTATGGTAAACCCAAAATTATGTTATATTGTATACATGAGATGCAACAAACGCTACATCTCTAGACCCATTCTCTAGTATCAATCTTCGCTCCTGATTAGAGGAAAAGTCCGTCCTTATTCAACTCTACAGACCTACTAATAGCTTTTTTTGTCACACCCCGACTGACGGCGGAATCATCAGGGCGTAATCATCAGGGCGGATGAATGTGAATCGATTGCTCATATCACATGGTAGTAATTACGTTGAAACAATATTAGATGTCATTTTTATTGAATAATACTAATCAAGTAATATAATACAATACAATAAAGATTCATATAACATAATAAAGTCTTTTATTAATCTAGGTCCAAGTCCTATATGAGCATGAAGAAGTCTACTAAACAGCATCCTGAAATCATGTGAAAAAGTAACGAGTCAGCTAATGAATTAGCCAGTGAGTAATCACAGGTTTAAATACATATATAGATTGATTAAATACAGAGAAAACAATTCAATTCACATGGCAATGTCAAGACTTATAATGCAATAGTGTAACATAAAAGACAAACCAACACTGTCACACCCTCAAATTCCACAAACGGGGTAATACCATTAGGCGCGTGACATACCAGGATCTTAGCCATTAGTTACACCAAACGACGCAACAATTATAAAACATAATTTTCAAATTATATAAAGTTTCTTAAAATCCGAATTAAATACGAAACATGAAAATAAGTGCGGAAGCGTATAAACCATAATTTAAACGGCGCAAACACGCGCAAACCAAATAAATATAATTTATAGAAAAATGTAGATCATTCATTTGACTCTACGATGAAGAATGCAATGCAAGATGCTCCTATTCGTGCCTAGCTTAAGAACCTGAAAGAAACATGTTAAAGTGTCAACACAAGGTTGGTGAGTTCACAGGTTTATCAGAAAACAGTAAGTAATAGTAATGAAATCCAGATTAAGTAATCAAAGCATATAAGTAGGTAGCTAGCCTACAACAAGTCACTATGTGTATGAATTTCGCGACCGAATTGACAGTAATAATATAATGAATGCCCCGGCTGTGGATACCTGACCACAACACTGTAAAACAGGCTAACCATTCACCCGTTTGACCTCTAGTCAAGCTAGTGCGACTAGCCCGGGTGGGGTTTGTCAAACCTAGTAGATCTACTAACAATCACCTCGCTAATTCCATATTAACGGTCCGAAGAGGCGTAGTGGTATCACAATAGTAAACCAGTATATGCAATATTACCAACCTAAGTAATGTATGTTTATGAAAACAACATGTTTCTCTCCCCCAAAAGAGAGTATAATACGAAAGTGGGGCTGTAAACTCACCTAAAATGCACAGCAACAAAGTAAGTAACACAAAAGATTCGGGTCTTCGATTAACCTGAATTAATATTAATTTACACTATTAATATTAATTGTTAAATATAAATATAAGGAAGGTATGGTTTCGCGTTTCATGACTCGGTTACGGGGTAGGTCATTAAAATCCACCAATTCAAACGCGAACACAGTCAAGCCCAACACACATTAAATGCGCAAACTCATTTATCACGTATAAAAATACACTTCTAATTACATAACATGTTTATAAATAAAACATACTTATAAATAACACTGAAACAACTTTCATTAATGCATGATGGCTAGCTACAACCCACTTAGAGAAATTTACACACCTATGTAAAATTAGGCTTAGCACCACTAACCAAATAATACATCTACATATAAACATGTTTATAAAACTACAACCAACACCCACCAAAACCCCATACACACATATACATAACCACACACTGCAGATTCATCTCATGCAGAATCACATGATCACAGACATTAACACACACCCTCATTAACACACACATGCATCATCACCACACACGTGCGCATTAACACACACACACATTCACATACAAGAGACACACATACATGCTGCAGATTTCACATGCAAAGGATACACACACACGACTGCATTCACTGTTGAAAAACAAGCACACACGCATTCACAATTTTCATACTTATTCTCCTAAAAACACATACCACGCACACAAAACACACTTACGCAAGCATAACCATACATAACCACATACACCCGAAACATAGATACACATATCCACCCGCACACATACAACATACTCACGGGAACAACCATGAAACAACACATATGACGAACATACAATCACCGAGGCATAATCACGCAACCCACGAGCCGAAACCACTGAAACCGTGCCAAAACGAACGCAATAACTAACGGAGAATTCGTACCGAATAGGATGCGGAGAAGAGAGGATTCCACCTGTGTTGCTCTGCTCCGAACCGCGAGACGATCGAACTAATCGGCGTGATTGCGTTAAAACGATGAGGATGTTTGATGATGGATTCACAATGGTTCAAAGGCTGCAGGAACAATGGTTCATGGCTGCAGGAAGGTTGCACAAGTCTGCCGTCATGATGGGGGGAAAGTTCAAGTGATTAGGGTTATGAGGGAAAAGGTTCGGGTGTTGGAAGAGAAACCGAGGGGGTGGTTACATATAAGAGAGTAATCAACTTTGGCAGTGATATTTAGGTCCGTCAAGTTTACTTGATTTACATTTGAGGTTTTTACTTAGTTTTAGTTTAATTAAGATTAATATTTAATAAATATTAAGTATTAGAAATAATTATAATGATAACCCTTTTTATTCAGTAAGTAAAATTAATTAATTATAAAAGCGACGGAGAATGACGTTAATCTGAAATCTCCAGGTTGTCACATCATCCTCTTGTTGAAGGAATTTTCGTCCCGAAAATTAAAACTTAAGGTTAACACATAACGGTTGATTTAACAGAAACAATAGAAAAGTGTTCAGAAGCTCGCTTAGGTTTCTGGAATTTTTGACACAAACCCAAAACGAAGAGATGTAAGAACAAAGCAATGTACGCTTTCATGGTTTCGCGAGAGTTGTGACATCATCCCCTTGTTAAAGGAAATTTCGTCTCGAAATTGAAAGAAAGATATCTTTAAAAATGGATACCTTGGGAGGTTGATGCCTGATCTTTGAACAACTGCGGGTATTTCTTCTTCATTTGATCCTCGTGTTCCCAGGTAAATTGTGGTCCACATTTTGAATTCCACCTAACGCGCACAATGGGAATCTTGCTACGCTTTAGGGTTTTGACTTCTCGATCCATAATGTCAACTGGTTCTTCAATGAAACGAAGCTGTTCATCAATCTCCAGTTCCTCTAATGGCACGACAAGTGAGTCATCAGATAAACACTTCCTCAGATTAGACACGTGGAACACGTTATGTATTCCACTGAGCTCTTCAGGTAAATTCAGTTGATAGGCTACTGGACCAACCCATTTGACAATCTCAAACGGTCCAACGTATCTAGGGTTTAGTTTACCACGCTTTCCAAAGCGTATCACTCCTTTCCAGGGTGAGACTTTTAAGAGTACTTTATCACCAATCTGAAATTGCAATGGTTTACGACGTTTATCTGCATAACTCTTCTGTCAATCACGTGTTGCTGCCATACGGTTACATATTTGCACAATGTTCTCAGTCGTCTCGTGCACAAGCTTAGGACCTGTAAGTTGGCCTTCTCCAACTTCTGCCCAACAGATAGGTGATCGACACTTACGCCCATAAAATGCCTCAAATGGTGCGGCTTTTATTGATGTGTGATAACTGTTATTGTAGGAGAACTCGACTAACGGTAAATGAGTTTCCCAGTTGCTGCCAAAATCAATCACACAAGCACGTAACATATCTTCTAGTGTCTGGATCGTACGCTCACTCTGACCATCGGTTTGCGGATGATACGCAGTGCTCATGTCCAACCGCGTTCCCTATGATCGTTGTAAAGATTGCCAGAAATGAGAAGTGAACGAGCGTCACGATCAGATATGATAGATACCGGCACACCATGCCGGGAGACTATTTCTCTTAAGTAAATCCGTGTCAACTTATCCATTCGATCATTCTCTCGGATGGCTAGAAAGTGAGCGGATTTTTTTAAGCGATCTACTATAACCCAAATGGTATCGCATCCGCTGGGAGTTCTAGGCAACTTGGTGACAAAGTCCATCGAGATCTGCTCCCATTCCCACACTAGAATTTCTAGTTGCTGAAGTAAACCGGATGGTCTTTGGTATTCCACCTTAACTTTAGAGCAGGTTAGACATCCGCCTACGTAGGTGGCAATCTCAGTTTTTATGTTCGGCCACCAATAACACCCCTTCAAATCTTGGTACATCTTGTCTGAACCCGGATGAATTGAGTTACGTGACTTATGAGCTTCAACCATTACTAACTCTCGTAAATTCCCATACTGTGGTACCGAAATCCGTTCCATGAAGTAGCGAATTCCATCGGCCTTGGTTTCTAATTGTTTCTCCATACCTCGCATGGATTCTGCTTTTAAATTCTCAACTTTCAAGGCCTCTGACTGGGCAGCCTTGATTTGCACTGGTAGATCAGAGTGAATGGTCATTTTCAATGCGTGTACTCGACGAGGTTTAGAGGTTTCCTTTCGGCTGAGGGCGTCGGCTACCACATTAGCCTTACCCAGATGATACTTAATGGCACAGTCATAGTCGTTGAGCAGTTCTAACCATCGTCGTTGCCGCATATTCAACTCTTTTTGGTCATATATGTGCTGGAGGCTCTTGAGGTCTATGTATATCGTGCACTTGGTTCCATATAAGTAGTGCCTCCAGATTTTCAAGGCAAGCACTACAGCTCCTAGTTCCAGATCATGCGTTGTGTAATTCTTCTCGTGTACTTTGAGTTGTCTAGACGCATAAGCAATGACATTGTTGCGTTGCATCAGTACACATCCCAAACCCTGGATGGATGCATCACAATAAACAACGAAGTCATCAGTTCCTTCTGGCAAAGCTAGGATCGGCGCACTGCAGAGTTTGTCCTTAAGTGTCTGAAATGCTGATTCCTCTTGGCTGCCCCATTTGTAGATGGTTCCCTTGTGTGTTAGGGCAGTTAGAGGTTGTGCTAACTTTGAGAATCCCTCGATAAATCGCCTAGAATACCCTGCCAAACCAAGGAATTATCGCACCTCAGTAGGCGTTTTCGGTGCCGGCCAATCCTTGATTGCTTCAATCTTTGAAGGATCTACATGTATACCCTTTTCGTTCACCACATGACCAAGAAACTGCACTTCTCGCATCCAGAAGTCACATTTTGAGAACTTTGCATACAATTGTTCATTCTTCAACAATTCAATAATGATCCTTAGATGTTCTTCATGGTCTTCTTTATTTTGAGAGAAGATTAGTATGTCATCAATAAAGACAATGACAAACTTATCCTAATAAGGTTTGCAAACACGGTTCATGAGGTCCATGAAAACTGCTTGGGCATTAGTCAATCCAAAAGGCATTACTGCAAACTCATAGTGCCCATAACGAGTTCTGAATGCCATCTTCGAGATGTCTTCCTCTCGAACTAATGATAACCTGATCTCAGATCGATCTTGGAATAGTAGCTTGATCCTTGCAACTGGTCAAACAGGTCATCAATACACGGAAGTGGATATCTATTCTTGATTGTCACCTTGTTCAGCTCTCGGTAGTCAATACATATTCTGAAGGTTCCATCTTTCTTCATCACGAAAAGCACTGGAGCTCCCCAGGGTGAAGAGCTGGGACGTATAAATCCCTTGTCCAGCAATTCCTGCAATTGCTTGGATAACTCTTGTAGTTCGTTCGGTGCTAAACGCTATGGCGCCCGAGCGATCGAAGCTGCTCCAGGTGCTATCTCAATCCGGAATTCTACCTGCCTGTGTAGAGGAAGGCCAGGTAGGTCCTCGGGAAATACCTCAGGAAAATCTCTAACAACCGGAATGTCTTCCAGTCGTTTCTCCTCAGTAATCTTTTCAGTAACTAGTGCTAAAATCGCCGAATGCCCTTTCTTCAAACACTTCTGAGCTTTCATGTATGAGATGATGCCAACTACTGCATCAATCTTGTCGCCTTCCACAGTGAGTATCTTTCCATTAGGCTAAGGTAGTCGGATGAGTTTCTCACGACAAATGATTTCGGCTTGGTTCTTAGACAACCAATCCATGCCAACGATGACATCAAAGATACCGAGTGTAATAGATAGAAGATCAATATCGAATTCATGCCCAGAAAGACTTATCTTACTCCCTCGGTATATATATGAGAAGACTCTATGACCTTACCATCAGCTATTTCTACTGTATACTAAGGCTGTAGAGTTAACATCTAGCGATCGACTGAACTTATGCGAAATGAAACTCCTATCAGCACCAGAATCAAACAGAATAGAGGCAAAAGAACCATTGACAGGAAATTTACCAGTTACAGTAGAAGGATCATTACGAACCTCACCTGAACCAACGACGAATGCTCTACCCTTGACACCACCATTTCCATTGCCATTGCCATTGTGGTTGTCAGCACCACTACCATCGCCATTGTTTTTCTTTAGCTTTGGGCAATTCCTCTTGAAGTGCCTGGTTTGACCGCACTCGTAACATCCCTTCTAGCTACTTGAGGTTGAGGAGATTTGTCTGGGATTTCACACGGCAGCTCTTGAAGGCAGCAAATTTTTTTCCGCAGATCGCTCTCAGATGTCCTCATTGCATAGCCCATGGTGATGATAGCTGTAGTTGTTGCTTATAGTGGAAATCCAGAGATGTAACAGTCGGTGTCATCGTAAGACACTTTGTTAACTGACTTTACGTCAAACACAATCAACCAGGAAAATCCAATTTGAATCCTACCACTTGGGGACAAGCAAAAGTAACTTACGCTCAACATGACAAATACCAAATGAAACGAATGTTGGAACGTTTAAACAGACAAGACTAAGTCTTAAGATTGACCCAATGAACAAAGAATACATGTGCATAGAGTATCACTACTCTGATGTAACTTTCACGAAGATTACGTACATATCAAATAAATAGTATTGCACAATAACTAAAATGCTAGAACGAGCAACGTCTCATAAAGACTGGGACTATTGCTATAATACAAATCCCATTAAGGTTCTAGATGAATGAAAACTTTCATACGAGTGAAGATGAAAGATTGCTTCCATATCCCTTGTGAAGTTTATAGGACTAAGACTCTCGTGTCCTCAAAGTATAGAAATGAACATTTGTACTAACTATGACTTTTATCATCCGACAGAATTCGCAAGACTTCTCATGCACGACAAATTACAATTACGTGTGAACCCGTGATGGTAATTTGCTTTGCATGGTCACCCCTGGTTCCTCCTCTTCGAGCTAACATACATTGTCAAGTACAGAGTGTTATCAATGATAGAGGTATCGAAGATATAGTTATTAAACCAAAGGTCGATTGACCAAAGTTGTACGAAAAAACGATTGAGAAAAAAAATTCACTTGGGCAAGGAATCATCGACGCGCTCAGGTCAGATGGGTAAATAGAATTATCGTGAGTAAACTGATAAGTTGTCTTGTAATGTGTATGGTAGCCACCAGTAGAGCTATTACCTGTTCCACAAGGCAGAGAAGTGGCAAGGTAGGTAAAGAAGGATTGGCAGACGTAACTCTCGTCCGCAAAACGCATTCAATAAAAGGCTAAACATGCTCCTAATGAACCATCCAAGTTAGGTACCAATGGTATTGTATCCAATTTTGAGAGGTATGATATAAAAGGTAAGGTAAATGGTAAATTGTAATTAACCTTCTCGTGACTCATAGCAACTTAGAGTCACTTGTACGAGGAAACATGAGGTAACAACGGGAAATCAAGATGAACTAGTCTTTTCCCCATAAACATAGAATGAAGAGATGATTATGCCATTCCTGTAGCCGAACGCTCACAGGAATATGCCATATCAGGCAAATCCCAAGCAAGTATAGCAATTTAGATCAACATAAACTAATAAAGCTAAACGTGTCTATATGCGTGTAACTAAGGCATCAGGCTATAGTCTAAATGCAATGCAAATGAAATGCATATTTAATTTAGTTCGCTATAACAATTGGCTCTGATACCAATCTGTCGCACCCTCAAATTCCACAAATGGGGTAATACCATTAGGCGCGTGACATACAAGGATCTTAGCCATTAGTTACACCAAATGACGCAACAATTACAAAACATAACTTTCAAATTATATAAAGTTTCTTAAAATCAGAATTAAATACGAAACATGAAAATAAGTGCGGAAGCGTATAAACCATAATTTAAACGACGCAAACACGCGCAAACCAAATAAATACAATTTATAGAAAAATGTAGATCATTCATTTGACTCTACGATGAAGAATGCAATGCAAGATGCTCCTATTCATGCGTAGCTTAAGAACCTGAAAGAAACATGCTAAAGTGTCAACACAAGGTTGGTGAGTTCACAGGTTTATCAGAAAACAGTAAGTAATAGTAATGAAATCCAGATTAAGTAATCAAAGCATATAAGTAGGTAGCTAGCCTAACCCAAGTCACTATGTGTATGAATTTCGTGACCGAACTGACAATAATAATATAATGAATGCCCCGGCTGTGGATACCTGACCACAACACTGTAAAACAGGCTAACCATTCACCCGTTTGACCTCCAGTCAAGCTAGCGCGACTAGCCCGGGTGGGGTTTGTCAAACCCAGTAGATCTACTAACAATCACCTCGCTAATTTCATATTAACGGTCCGAAGAGGCGTAGTGGTATCACAATAGTAAACCAGTATATGCAATATTACCAATCTAAGTAATGTATGTTTATGAAAACAACATGTTTCTCTCCCCCAAAAGAGAGTATAATACGAAAGTGGGGCTGTAAACTCACCTAAAATACACAGCAACAAAGTAATGTAACACAAAAGATTCAGGTCTTCGATTAACCTGAATTAATATTAATTTACACTATTAATATTAATTGTTAAATATAAATGTAAGGAAGGTACGGTTTCGCGTTTCATGACTCGGTTACGGGGTAGGTCATTAAAATCCACCAATTCAAACGCGAACATAGTCAAGCCCAACACACATTAGATGCGCAAACTCATTTATCACGTATAAAAATACACTTCTAATTACATGACATGTTTATAAATAAAACATACATATAAATAACATTGAAACAACTTTCATTAATACATGATGGCTAGCTACAACCCACTTAGAGAAATTTACACACCTATGTAAAATTAGGCTTAGCACCACTAACCAAATAATACATCTACATATAAACATTTTTATAAAACTACAACCAACACCCACCAAAACCCCATACACACATATACATAACCACACACTGCAGATTCATCTCATGTAGAATCACATGATCACACACATTAACACACACACTCATTAACACACACATGCATCATCACCACACACGTGCGCATTAACACACACACACACACACACATTCACATACAAGAGACACACATACATACTGTAGATTTCACATGCAAAGGATACACACACACGACCGCATTCACTGTTGAAAAACAAGCACACACGCATTCATAATTTTCATACTTATTCTCCTAAAAACACATATCAGGGACACAAAACACACTTACACAAGCATAACCATACACAACCACATACACCCGAAACATAGATACACATATCCACCCGCACACATACAACATACTCACGGGAAAAACCATGAAACAACACATATGACGAACATACAATCACCGAGGCATAATCACGCAACCCACGAGCCGAAAACACCGAAACCGTGCCGAAACGAACGCAATAACTAACGGAGAATTCGTACCGAATAGGATGCGGAGAAGATAGGATTCCACCTGTGTTGCTCTGCTCCGAACCGCGACTGCCGAGTGCAAAGAAAACGGTTTTCGATTGCGACGATCGAACTAATCGGCGTGCTTGCGGTAAAACGATGAGGATGTTTGATGATGGATTCACAATGGTTCAAAGGCTGCAGGAACAATGGTTGATGGCTGTAGGAAGGTTGCACAAGTCTGCCGTCACGATGGGGGGAAAGTTCAAGTGATTGGGGTTATGAGGGAAAAGGTTCGGGTGTTGGAAG
The DNA here is from genome assembly GCA_025215565.1 of Flaveria ramosissima. Lineage (NCBI taxonomy): Eukaryota > Viridiplantae > Streptophyta > Magnoliopsida > Asterales > Asteraceae > Flaveria > Flaveria ramosissima. The sequence continues at coordinate 9,044,282 of CM046035.1, forward strand.
AGAAACCGAGGGGATGGTTACATATAAGAGAGTAATCAACTTTGGCAGTGATATTTAGGTCCCTCAAGTTTACTTGATTTACATTTGAGGTTTTGACTTAGTTTTAGTTTAATTAAGATTAATATTTAATAAATATTAAGTATTAGAAATAATTATAATGATAACCCTTTTTATTCAATAAGTAAAATTTATTAATTATAAAAGCGACGGAGAATGACGTTAATCTGAAATCTCGGGTTGTCACAAACACAATCAAACCTAATGACTGAATTGACTCGGTCCGCAGATGGAGCCTTATAGAATGAATGATTCCGGTTCCAATCACCACGCGACTAAACAAACGGGGTGGGTTTGTCAAACCAATAGATCTATCATTGTTACCGTGGTTGCATGAATTAATGATTGTGTTCTCATCTAGTTTATCCAACTATGCACACATAATTGCAAGTAATAACATATCATGTCTTGAATTGAATTTAGAATGAAATAGAATAACAATGAATGACAATTGATTGAATATTAAATCACATGATTTCCCCAAAATATAAAACATATAAAAAGGGCAATGAATACTCACTTGGTAATTATAATCGATTTGAAAATAATAAAATGCTAGACTTGACACCAAAAGTTCCTCACAGTTCAACCTAAGGTTTGGTGTCTTTTTGTTAGAATAATAGTGATTTAAAGAATAAGGATGAATTAGGGTTTCAATTGGAATTTGTGGTTTTAATAATTAGGTTAAATAAAATAATATAACCAATTATATTTTGATTCAATAAAGATGAAATAAATTGATTAAATAATTAAGATTGAAAACGATAATGAATGATTAGTGAAATTGAATATTTAAATATTTAATTTATAATAACTGATTAAATAAAGGTTGAGAAAGTAAATAATTATTTTAATAAGTAATTACGAAATCACTTGGTCAAAATAATTATTGAGTAGTTAATGTAACATAATTTGTTTGTTTTAAAACCATTTTATAAAGTTTTAAAGTTAAACCTTCAAATACTTTTGTAATGGTTTTATAATATTAAACCATTGAATAAAATGGTTTAGAATTTTAAGAAATTAAATAGAGATTTCTATAATGAATATTATTGACAAAATAGCTTCTATACAATTTCTAAGACTTGTAGTAAATTTTATTTTGATAATAATCTTTACAACATTTGTATTCTATAAAAGATAATTAAATGTAAAATTTATATCTTTAAGGATTTTTAAAATTTAATTATTATTTTTTAAAATGGTTTTAAATAACAACTAATTCTTATTTTAATTTAATAATATATTAAAAATTTCTGGAATTTAAAATGATTAAAAATAATAATTTTAAAAAAACTTGAGGGTGCTCGGGTCCCTTGTGTGTGGAAGGTATGTGTGTTAGCCAGTTGGGCTAAAGCCCAAATCTGATAAAAAGTCTATTTGAAATGGTTAAAATCATGAATTACTTAGTACCCCCAAATCCATATGAACCCTAGTTTCGATTTGATCCGAATTGATCGTGAAAACGATAATGTTAACCGATACAAACATGGGGTTTTGGTTTAAAATGTGAAACCGAGTGTGTGTATGTGTTTAATTTACCTGGATTGAGGCTGATTCGATGGGATGCGATGAAGAACAGAGCGACATGAAACGAGATGTAAACGATGATCGAATGCTTGTTTGTGTATGTTTCAGAAACAATTGGTTGTTCAGAGAGTTTGGGAGGGTCGATTAAAATCGTTTCCCTCGGTTATATAGGGTCGAATTTTGTTGTTTCAAGGTTGACGAATTAAGGTTTTAAATCGGGGGGTTTTGAGTTCAAATTGATAAGGAATTTACGGTTACAAGTTTCAGTTGATTCAGTTATCATGTTTTCAATGATCACAAACGCGTTATCAAGCATTCGGTTAATCAATTTGCCTGTTTCGAGTAGGAATTGATTTGAGATTGAATGGGGTAATCGGTTTCGATCGATCAAGTAGTAACAACCTCATAAATCGATTTAAAACAGAGGTTGGGTTCGAAACAGGCTCGAGAATTAAGGGGACGGTTTTAATTACAAAGAAGTCGAGTGTTCTGGGTGTGAGGGAGTCGCCGGAGACTCGCCGGGGAGTGTTAGGACCTGGTATTTGAACGAAATACCTAGTGATTAGCGTGTAAACCAGATCAAATAGTGCGGAATCCTATTTGATTGGCGATCCAATCAGTGAGAACACACGAAGAATCAATCAAGAATTGAATCTAACGTTAGAAGTCGATTAGGAATGGATCTAATGTGTTCTGTGAACTTGGAGAACGATTTGGGAGGCTCTTGGACGGCTAGGGTACGTTTGGAGTCGTAATGTATGAATGCTTACGTTTTCCACGAATTGGGTCTATTTATAGGTTAGTATTGTTCAATCGTGCGACTGGGCCATAAGTATGGTTCAGTCGTGCGATTGAACCATGCGGTTGATTCATCCGCACGACTGAGTGTTCAGTCGTGCGACTGAGCCAATCTTATGTGTCAATCATACGACTGATCCAGTCTCCTGGTTCAGTCGTGCGATTGCGTCAATCGTATGAAGTTATTCATGCGTATGGTCCATTCGCATGGGCCATTAGCATGAGAACTTCATTAAGTTAAGTTTGAATGTTTTAATTAATATAACTTGATGTATAACCATTCAAACTATCATAAACCCAATTAATCAACTCAATAACGACTCATTAATGAAATATTAAACATTACAAATCACAAACAATCCATATCATTTCATTAATCAATTCATATTACATCATAATCAGACAGACAAGATCTATTACATTACAAATCATGATCTAGGGACATACATGTATCAACAAACTCCCCCTTGGACCTAGATCTCTTGTACTTCTCCTCTTTTGTGACTCCCGCGTGAATCTCAAACGCGAAGCAGAGTCTTATAACATTTTGGAACTGGAGGGCTTGTACAATATCTTGCATGTCATAGAATAGTAGCCACTTGTATAATGTATAGACATCATTAGCCGACAAGTTAGTAAGCCACATCGGGTCGAATACCTTGATCGTATCCATTTGTCCCTCTTTGCTTAAGACTATGACCGCTTCAGCTGTTCTCCAATCATAGTACCACCATTTGAAGTGTGGAGTGAAGTCCTGTGGCATTTCCCTGAGTGGGATTCTCGACATTGTGCGCGGAGGACTCCACTTCAACACTATCTTGGGTTTGCCAGTAATGGCATCAACCTCAGACCTTCTTATGTACCTAGTAGGCTGTTGGGGTCTGAAGTTAACCCATCTGGTGTGGTACTCCTTCTTAAGGGCAGCCTCGAACCAGCCTGACATCTTCCTCGGGTCAGCATACAAAAGCTTTAGCTTAGCCAGCTGGTTGAGCTCAAAACCTGGTAGAGTCTTCAGATCATGTGGAAATCTGAAGTACTCTATGCCCTGTTCTCTCTTAACTGCATAAGCATTAAGATCATCAAAATAAGCCCATGCTATAATCCTGCCTGACACCTTGTGGTGTTTCTTGACTCTATAGAGCTTGGTGTAGGCATCTTTCTTCGGTGCAGCACGCTGGGCTCTCACTTCTTCAAAACATGCAGCCCACTCAGCCTTTCGAATGTCAACATCATCATTTGAGGCTTGGGCTGTTCCTTCTGCCTTCTCAGTTTCCTCTCCATCTTGTTCAACACCTCAAAAGTATGCTGACGAGGGACTCACCCAGATTGGGGACCACATTACCCTCATTGTCAGCGTACTGAGGGTACTCCTCTGCGGTGATATCTTCGACCTCGACTTCATCAACATCGTTGAGCTCTTCATCACTAGTCGAATCAACTGTTGGAGCATCTTTAACTATGTCATCCGGATTGAGCTTGAAGATCTCTGCGAGTTGCTCGTTAGATAGGTCATGAATTATTTCCCCTTCTTCAGGGGTATAACTCACAGACCTTCTTACGATCCCTTGCAGATCAAGAATCATGGTTAGTTGAGTCTTGACCTGTTGAAGGGGAGCAATATCAAACTCATCTCTTTGATAATTTGGATCTGTTTGATTTAAACATTCAACACATAAATCATTAGTAAGTAATCAAACAGAAGTACATTAACTTAATATATAAACATTCAAGACATTGTTTTCAGTACATGATTCAAACACAAAAATAATTAAATACATAAAACATCTAGTCTGTACTTTTATCTTGAATCACAGTCTCATCACTCGGAGGAGCAGAGGTGGTAGCTGATTGGTCCTGTCTGTTCTTCGACCTCCTCTCTTGACCTGATGCAGAGGCCGATGCAGCCGCATCCCCTCCTTCTGCATCATCATCATCCTCCTTCTCCTCAGTCCTATCTCTGTCGGTTTCCTCCTCATCCTCAGTATCATCCTCTTCATCTTCATCATCATCTTCATCTTCATCATCACCATCATCTCCATCATCTCCATCCCCTTCCTTGATCTTTAAGGGCTCATCCTTTGATCCCTTTAGCCGCAGCATGATGGTCTTGTTGGTGGTCTCCAACTCCTCTATCCTTTTGGCTGATTGAGCATGCTGCTCCTGGAGTTGGGACATCTCTACTCTCTGTGCATCCATCAGCTGGGTCTGCTGCTCTATAACACGAGCCTGCTCTGCCATCTGTTGAGATTGGGCAGCAGTCAGGTCGGTAAGCTGGCGTATCTGTGCAGCTTTCTCCTCATCGGCAGCTAGTAGGCGCATCACCATTCGGTTGAGCGCCGACAGCTGTTCCTCTACCCCGATTGGAGGTAGAGGTGATCCATACGTGTGTGAGGACTGGGCTGACGGTCCTGCATGGTGTGAGGTGGTGGTGGTGGTGGCTGTAGTGAAGATGGGTCGGTAAAATGGTGGAGGTGATGTGGGTGTAAATGGTATGGTGGTGGATGGGATATGTACAGTGGTGGTAGGTATGGTGGTGGCTGTGGTAGCTGTGGTGGATGTGGTGGCTGTGGTGGTGGATGGTATATCAGTGGAGGTGGTAGTGGTGGCTGTGGTGGTGGATGTAGAGGCTACAGTAGTAACGAAGGTCAACCGACGCTTCTTCTTCTTCATACCATGGGGCTGAGCCATCCTCTTCCTCCTTGTCCCTGTGGAAGTGGATGCTCCCCCTGCAACCCTGCCTGCTGAACCCGGAGCATAACTCGGGTCAGTCTCTGTCTCTCTGGAGTCTCTCGGGTGTTCACCAACCACCCGTAGCCCGTGTTCTGTGGGAACAACCTTGCTTCCCACAGTTCGCGTGAGGGGCTCCTCATCAGACTCCTCCTCCTCCTCAGCACCAACAACAAACTCCTGATGAAATCCGGCTGTCTCAGCAACATCTCCAGCAGGGGCAGACACCGGGGGAATAACATCAGACACAGTGCCTCTCGGTGGAGCAGGCATATCGTCCCCGACGTCTCCACTATCATCATCATCCGAGTCATGAGCTGGTAGAGCAATCTGCTCCACATCGGAATCACTATCATCGTGGCGCCACTTTCTCTTGGCTGGCACCACGTAATCTGCACGGGCCAGATGCCCAAACAACCTCCTGACAGGGGGTTTCACCTGCTTCCCCCTGTACACCTTCATCCTCCCCAAAGTAGTGTCATCCATGACCTCGAGCACTACTGCATCCTCCTTCTCTTTCGGCAGGGAGGGAAGCTTCTGATCTATAATCATCTGCATAAACCTCGGATACATGCAGAAGCCCTCCTTCCCTTTCCCCTCAATGTTCTCCACCAGATAGGTGAAGATCATTTTGGAGAAGCTGAACGGGTGGTTCAGCACCAACGCAGCATACGCGTTCTGTATCTGATCAGATAGCTCGTCAAAGCCTCCCTTCCTGGAAGCTATGCACTTGAGTAGAACATGCGCAAGATACTTGAACTGGGGACAGAGGTTACTCTTGTTGAGTACCCCAGCATTGATGTCCCCAGAGTACTTGGCTCTCAGAAAACATCCTCTGACTGTGAGGGGGTGTAAACGAGTAGGACAATCAGCGTCATCCCCTAACTGTAGAACGATCCTTAGATCCTCCTCTGAGATGGTAATAGCCTCACCAAAGATCGTACTCCTGATGCAGTGAGGCTCAGAGGATCTATCAACGGTAGCGCCTTCCCAGAAGGCCTGCTGAACTGATCTGTAAGGAGTACAGGAGTAGAGATGGCATGTGCAATCCTCGATCTCAGCAGAAATGTGATGATGCCTGAGAAATCAGCAGCGTTTCTGGATGTCAAATCCAGATGAGCACATATGTTATGCTTCGTGCTCATAGTCCATCGACTCGCCATCTGTAACACAATTCAAGATAAACATTAGTACCTTTGGCTAAGAACATCATGAAACACTTAAACTTGAAGAAAATGTTTCTGTCATGCGATTGAGGTTGTGCGACTGAGATCAGTCGTGCGACTGAACAGTGCGATTGAGATTCAGACGTGCGAATGATCTCATGCGTACGACTGAGTGTGCGACTGGACTCATGCGCATGTAACCTCATGCGGTTACACCAGTCGTGCGACTGAGCTTCATACGCTTGGTTCAGTCGTGCGGTTAGGCAAATCGCACCCTTCAGTCGTGCGACTGAAGTTCATCAGCCTGTCCAATCGCATGATGTACTGACTGTTCAATTCAAATTTACTTTTTCACCATTTTTGAGTTTTAGACATCGTTATCTGGTTCATTTGACTCGCAATACGTTCTTATAACACCTAACATCTTAATTTCATCTGTTTGAGTCGTTTAATTAGGTTATTAAGCCACTTAAGTCTCAGTTCGTTTTCGGGTCTGATTTTACAGATCTGGAGTCAAATTGAACGTTATTTTGGTTTCTCTTCACCGCAAATTACCTGTAAAGTCGATGGAAATGATCAGTAATCAAGAAACGGGTGTTTTAGGAATCAAATGAAATTTTGGCAGAGTGGAGTTAAGTCGTGCGATTTAGGGTTTCTTTGAGGGTGATGAGTCTCTGCGACCGACTCCCCCTCTATTTATACTAACCCTAGATTCAATCGTGCGACTGAGCTCATACGCACCTTTCAGTCGTGCGAGTGGGACTCAGTCGTGCGATTGGGTCAGTCGCCCTTCTTCAGTCGTCCGACTGGATCTCAGTCGTGCGACTGACTCACTCGTTCGCCCTTAAGCCTCCGACTGGGCCAATCGTATGGGCCATTCGGTTGGATGGTCCATACTCATGGTCCATTCGTACGAATGGCTTCCATTCGTATGGTTAGTCCATACGTATGGTCCATTCGTGCGAATGGGTCACACTTATTAAATTTTTCTGCCAATTTGAATATTAACATTTAAACCCCTTTTAATTATTGAAATTAACATTATGAGCTTTTGATCATCTCAGACATGATCATTTTAACTTGAAAACTTTTGATCACCTCAGACGTGATCCTTTTAAACAATTTAGTCACCTCAGACGTGACCTTTTAAACACTTTGTCACCTCAGACGTGACTGTTTTAAACTTTTAAAGCACATGTGGTCATCTCAGACATGACCCTTTTAGTGAGTTGATTCCTTACTGATTTTCCTGATGTAGTCCGACAAACTAACAAACTAAAACGACTAACTAACTTAGAAAATTAAACTAAATACTCAAAACAAGACTTGTTTTTGGCTTTTTGTGAGAGATAAATCCTAAGATGGACATCTACGGGATTTGGTTCCGGAATAGACAGCTTCAACTTGGATTGACCACACCTGGACCAATTCAATTTGGAATCATACAGGCAAGTCAAATCATTTGGGACTTGTTATCAAAATCTTTTGATGCTCAATTCTTGGTGTTCATCCAGAGTCATTAGCAACTTTAGGAAATCATACTGGAACTCTTAGATTTTCACATTGATTTGAACTTTTGAGAATTGCAGCCACAATGATTGTCAATATATTTGTCCACTTAAATCCATACACAGACTTTTGACACAGACTGGTGATTGTTTTAGGTTTAATTATTTCAACTAACATTTGTGGATCCCACACTTATATGGTAATCAACATTCCTCAGGAGCTTTTGAGCGGTCTACGGGTATTATTACAAGAAGAGACTATTCTTAGAGCTTTCAAAGAGAAGCCAGTCCTCAGGTCAGTGCCATCGCACAGCAGAGAGGCGGCAAACAACAATGAATTCTAGAATATCTAGGTTATGCTTATCCTCAGGTCAGTGCCATCGCACAGCAGAGAGGCACACAACCTATCTCCTTGTTAGAGCAGCTTATTTTATTTTGCACAAAATGCACCAACAACATAAGTCATTAGCTTTATAGCATTTGTCTTTCATTTTTTCTTGCTTTGCTCTAATTATGGTCATCCGCACACATTTGTGGCGTTTACATGCTCATTACCCCTTATTGGAATATTGTTGATTGTGTTAACCAGTGATAAGATGGAAGCCCACAGTCAGTTGAACAACTTAGTTTGATCTTGAGATCACCAGTCAGGTCTAATCATCTATTGTGTTGAATCTACCGACATATCATTTGTGGTCTAGCAACCTCTAGGTCTACTTTCTTTGTGTTACCTTAGGAGTTACCAGTGTTTCTATCATCTTCCCTTTTATATTGCTTAGACTACACAGACTTATACTTTGAATTTTTGCATCTTTTCTAAAATTAAATTTTAAAGTCCCTCTTGATTTGTTCCTGTGTACTATCATTTTCCAAAGGTTTTGAATCGGTATCACAGATACGATCTACCTTATATCAGCTATCCACTCCTTCTCCCTCGTTTTTTTTAATGTTACTTGCTGACATATTCTCCCCCTAAAATACTAAAATCATTACTGGTTTAATTATTTTAGGATTTTAATAAACAGCAAAATAACATGAGTTTAAATTAAACAGACTAAAATAAACAAATAAAATAAAATAAAAATAAAAATTTAACTAAACTACATCGGACTACACATGATCATCATCAGGAATAACCTCACTTTTCTTTTTAACGCCGTTGACCTCTAGCAAATATTGAAAACGTGGTTTATCAAAGGCTTTAGTATAGAGGTCAGCGCGTTGAAAATCAGTATTAATTTTAACCACATCAATTAAGTTCTTTTCAAAACAGTCTCTTATGAAATGGTATTTAATACCGATATGTTTGGTCTTAGGATGTTGAACCGGATTTTTAGTTACTGCAATTGCAGCAGAGTTATCAACAAAAATAGGAGTAGAAGAGAACTTTAAACCGTAATCCCGCATTTGCTGTTGAATCCAGATGATTTGTGAACAGCAACTTGCAGCAGCAACATACTCAGCTTCACAGGTTGACAATGCAACCGATGTCTGCTTCTTACACTGCCAGGTAACTAATCTTCTCCCAAAGAATTGACACCCTGCTGATGTAGACTTGTAGTTCATCTTGCAGCCCCCGTAATCCGAGTCACTATACGCGGTAAGCTCAAAGTCATCATCATGAGGATACCCAACCCAAGTGTGGGTGTACCCTTCAGATAACGAAAAATCCTCTTGACCCCGATCAGATGGTTGACCTTAGGTTTAGCCTGATATCTAGAACATAAACATGTAGCATACATGATATCAGGTCTTGAGGCAGTGAGATACATGAGGGATCCAATCATTCCTCGGTACATCGTGGCATCTACAAGATCTCCATTTTCATCAGGTGCTATATCGTGATTCGTAGCAAGTGGAGTCCCAGCAGCAGAAGCATTCTCCATGTCAAAGCGACTGAGAATGTCTCCTACATACTTGGTCTGATGTAGAAAGATCCCATTTGGTGTCTGATCCACCTGTAACCCGAGAAAGAACTTCATCTCCCCCATAGCACTCATCTCAAACTCTTTCTTCATCACTGCTTCAAACTCTTTGCATAACTCTTCGTTCTTTGAACCGAAGATTATGTCATCAACATAGATCTGTACAAGCAGTAGGTCGCCATCCTTTTCTTTAATAAACAGCGTGCAGTCAATGACTCCCCTGCGAAAGCCGTGTTTCACAAGATGAGTCGAGAGTTTCTCATACCAAGCTCTAGGAGCTTGATGAAGCCCGTATAAAGCCTTGTCGAGCTTGTAAACTCTATCCCGATGATAAGGATCTTCAAATCCCTCGGGTTGACTTACATAGACTGTTTCTCTGATTTCCCCATGAAGGAATGCACTCTTCACATCTAATTGGTAGACTTTAATCTTCATGTACGATGCATAGGCAAGGAAGATACGAATGGCTTCCATCCTTGCCACGGGTGCAAACACCTCATTGTAGTCAATCCCCTCGACTTGGCGAAAAACCTGAACCACCAATCGAGCTTTGTTCCTGATAATGACCCCTTGGTCATCCTTCTTGCATTTCAGTACCCATTTGGTGCCAATGACTTTAGCACCTTTGGGTCTATCAACCAGAGTCCACACCTAACTTCTTGAACTGAAGAAGTTCTTCTTGCATGGCACTCACCCACGCCTCATCATTTAGTGCATCACTGACATATTTTGGCTCAAACTGCGAGACAAAACACCGATAAGCACCATCATGAATGTAACCTTTCTCCATAACCGAGGCGTAATCAGCTGAGTATAGCTGATTTCGGGTTTGTACTCCTGATCTGACATCCCCAATGACATTGTCAAGGGGATGATAGACGTTTAGTCGTGATCCTGGAGTAGTAGGAACAGCTACCTCAGAGCCAAGATTATGAACATTTGGTTCTGCATCTGAGGTAGATGGAGTTTGAGGTTCCGAAGTCGAAGGTGCATCACTGGTAGATGCTTGTGGACTTTCAGGAACTGGAACCTGTTCCTCCTGACTGTTCTGGTCATCTGCTTCAGCTTCATCTTCAGAGGAGGAGTCACTGTCATCGACTACTCCCCTGACTGAGTAGATGATTCTCCCTGTGAACTAGATGGTGTATTCAGGATATCATACATCATCCTAGTAGCTAACTCATCATCCGAGGGAAGAGAGGGATGTTGAAGGACTTGAAGAATCCATCATAGTCGAAGAAGTAGGCGGGTCCTTTGCCTGTAGGTGGTGTGGTATATCGCTGAACGTCAACATTACACCACACTTCTACAAGACCCGTTGAGTTGTTGTAAACTCGCTTGTTCGGTATGTTGTATCCTAGAAAGATTCCTTCATCCGCCTTCTCGCTGAATTTGCCTTCTTGTGTCTTCTTCAGAAGTGTGCACGGCGCGCCAAAGGTTCAAGATACTCCAAATTCGGTTTGCGTCTTTGTAGTAGCTCGTAACATGTCTTTCCGTGGCGCTTGACTATCAGGACTCGATTCAGTGTATAACATGCATTCGCCACTGCCTCATTCCAGAATTGGATAGGCAGTTTCGAGTCTGCCAGCATAGTCCGTGCTGTCTCTATCAAGCTTCTGTTCTTTCTCTCAGCAACGCCATTCATCTGAGGCGTGTAGGCAGAAGTGAATTGATGCACAATTCCCTTTTCCTTGCAGTATGCCTCCATCCATTGGTTCTTGAATTCTGTCCCGTTGTCTGAGCGTACTTGTCTAACCTTTAGCTTGTAGAGAGATTCCAGTGTGGTTACTAACTCCTTGAATGACTCAAATGTTTCTGATTTGGATTTCAGAAACATTACCCAAGTGAACCTTGAGTAGTCATCAGTGACCACAAAACAGTACAAGTCGCCTGCAATGCTCTTTGTACTGACTGGACCAAACAGATCCATGTGAAGAAGTTCAAGAGGAAGTTCTATTGAATGAACTTTCTTTTCCTTATGAGACTTCTTCGTCTGTTTGCCTTTCTTGCAAGCTACACAAAAGTCAGGAAGCTGGAAGTTCTTGACATTAACTCCTCTCACCAAATCCTTCTGAATCAAATGATTCATCTTCCTTTGACTAATGTGTCCCATTCTCCTATGCCAGGAGATGGAATCCTTCTCAGTAGCTTTAGATAGAAAGCACTGAACCTCATGATCCGTTGTAGCAGCTGTTGACAGATCCAAGACATAAAGGTCTTTATATCTTGAAGCAGTCATCAGAACTTGGTCCTCTGGGATCACGTAGTCTTTCTTCAGCACGTAACACTTCTTGTTGTCGAAGATGACCTTAAATCTTTATCACAGATTTGGGAAACAGAAAGTAAGTTATTTTGAAGTTGTTGAACGTAGTTCACCTTATCAAACTTAACTTTCTGATTTCCCACTTCTCCCTGAGCTGTGATATAGCCTCCCTTGTTTCCAGCAAAGGAAACATGCCCTCCTTTTATTTGCTTGACGTTTGATAAAAGGGCCCTATTTCCTGTCATGTGCGTGGATGCTCCGCTGTCTACAATCCACGTGTTAGTCTCAGCACTGTATCGAACACCCTGCACATACAAAGTAAATAATTAGTTTAGGTTAGGAACCCAAGCCTTTACTGCTTGGGTTTCCCAGAGGCATCACACATCATAAACTCCACCCATTGACCCTTAGAGGGTGAGGGTAGCTCAGGTCCTTCTTGTCATCAGTATCAGACACGTAGGATGACTTTTCTTTCCATAAGCCAGATTTGTGCAATGCCTGTTTATGATAAACAGTTGACTGGCTTACAGGTTGAACTTTAGGTTCACTAGTTCTTCTAGGTGGAGTCAGAGAGCTCCTCTTAGAAGACCTAGGCTTAGAGTCCTGAAGGTCAATCTTCTTCCTAGGTGTCTGATAAAAGGACAATAGGAAGCAATGTGTCCACATTCTCCACAGTTGTAGCATGACCTGCTATCAACTTTATGATTAAAATTTCTCTGTGGAGAAGTGCGTGACACTCTAGTAACATCAATCACTTTAGGTTTTGACTCTGGTTCTTTTGATGTTTTCTCTGGTTTAACAAAATTAACTATTTTAATCTGTTTAACATCTTTCTCTTTTTGGTTAACTGGTTTTTGACTTGTAGCATGTGAAAAATTAACATTCGAAGTCTTTTTAGGTTCTGATTTGACTCTGTTTGACCCTGACTTTAAGTTAATTTTTTCAAATTCCTTTTCCAGATTAACACAAGACAATTTACCCTTTGCCTTTGAAGTGGCCTCCTTTTGTTTGTGTCCAGATTCAATAGATGAACATGAGGTATCTGGATCACTAACAAGAGGAGTATACACCACGTGATCCTTGATGGGGTTATTATTTACTGCTCTAGTCTTAGTGTTCATCAAGGTCTCAGGTGGTGGTGGAACCACTTTGTAACCCAATCCCTCCCCATTATTCTTTTCTCTCACTAAGTGTTGAACTATGTGTGAAGAACTAGTCCAACTATGCAGTTTCTGTTTTAAGGAGTTTACTTCTACTTCTAGAACTGCATTTTGCTTCTTAGTGTCTTCTAGGGAGTTTAGATAGTACCTAATGTCATTAGCTTGGTTAAAGGCAACTACTTCGGTTTCCCTAAGCTGTTTAGTCAATAGGTCTATCTTTTCTTTATAACTATGCTCATTTTGTTTTAATACTCTATTTGCCTCAGTGCACAGTTGCAAGTCTTTTACTAAGTTATCATTATGATCTAATAACCTAGCAAATTTTTCATCTATGCTATTCCTAAAAGTGTCACAATCAGAACAAGCATGATTATTAAACATTTGGTCAGTAGTACTTACCTGAGTTGGTTCAAAAGAGTTAGCCATCAACGCACCATCAGATGTCTCTGGTTCTGGTGATTCTATCTTTTCTGTCTTTGACGTGGAAGTCTCCTCTTTAGGCTTGTAACTGACCTCGGCTGCAGTTGCTTCTTCACTATGTGACATCGCTATCTCAACTGTTAGATCACCTTCACTCGCAGATTCATCATCAATATCCTCTACACTTGCAATGTTTGATTCCCCTGGTGAGACAAACCTAAAGCTCCAATCCTGTCCTTCATCATCACGAGCAGTCAAGGCTTTTGGATCCTTGCTTGATGAAGTAGAACTAGAAGCTTGCTTGTCTTGGCGAGTAAAGGAGGAGAACGGGTTCCCATTACCCGTCTTCTTTGGCTTGACACATTCTCTCTTGAAGTGCCCCTTCTCTCCACAGTTGAAGCAGGTCACTTTGCTCTTGTCAAAGCCAAATGTGGTATCCTTAGTAGCTACCAAGTTTTGTCCGGTCTTTTTAACAAACTTCTTCGCCCTCCGGACAGCACTAGCTAAAGCCCACATTATGTCCATCCTCTCAAGCTCCATTTCATCCACCTGCTCGTAGTCCTCGTCTGCCAGATGGCAGTTTCCAATCTTCCCGGCAACAAGTCCATCATATGAATGAACCACTGCAGCTAGAAGATCCATATGCTCTCGAGCTACTTCCACAGTCACATTACCGAGGTTCTCGATCTTCAGTTTAGTAGCACTTGCTTCTGATCCAATATAGTGGGTACAAGAAGACCCTGACGTGTCTGATCCTGAAGAAGAAGCATGTGAAGGACCCGACGAGCTGGACACAAATGCAGTCTGGAGAGGTGCTCCAGATGTCTTAGCTTGCGGCGTGGCGTTGTACAAAGCTGGATTTTGAGTGTACGAAGATTTCTGAGCTCTGTACTTCATCCTAAGTGATTCTTCTCGCAACTTAAGAATGAAGTCATTAATATCCAGCTTTGCAAGCATTCCATTCTGTCTCAGGTTAGACACGAATGAAGCCCACTTATCAGGCAATCCGTCTGCAAAGTTACTAACTTTCTCTTCCATGGTAGTTTTCACCCCATGTGTATGCAGTTCGCTCATCAAATGGTAGAATCTGTCTATGACGTCGTCTAAACTCTCGTTACCAATCGATGAGAAGTTATCGAATTCCTTCTTTAACTCATTTGCCTTGATTGCCTTCAACGAAGCATTCCATCATACCTCTTCTCTAGCTCATCCCACAGTTTCTTGGACTGCTTATTCTCTAAGTACTAGTGGAATATGTCTTTGGGGATAGACTGTGTAATCAATGCATAAACCCTTTTCTCTACATTGTATTTAACTTTCTGCATGTCCGTCATCCCACCTAACGTTAGCTTAACTCCATCAGCTCCCACCGGTGTACTATAACCAATCTCGATGGCTTCCCACAGATTAGGATCCACTCCATTGAGGTAGATCTCAAAACGTTTGGGGAAATTCATCTAAAGTCAGGAGCTTTGGTGGTTTATTATGATTACCCACCTCACTCTCAAGCAACAGCAGATTCTGTATCCTAGAGTCCTTCCCAGCAGTAAAGGCTGACATCTGATCTTCCATGGCGAATAACTTTAAGTCTAATCAAACAAACTTTCACTGATGCGACTGAAGGATGCGTATGGTCTAGTCGTGCGTATGAACTCTGCGACTGGTTCAATCGTGCGGCTGAACTGGGCGATTGGTTCAGTCGTGCGAATGAATCTGGTGCGTATGAGCTATGCGAACGAACGGTTCAGTCGGCCGAATGAAGGTGCGACTAGGTCCAATCGTGCGAATGGGTCACGCGAATGGAGTCCTGTCGTGCGAATGGGTCACTCGTGCGACTGAAGCTGATGTTTTGCGAAATTTTCTAGGTTTGACGTGTTTCAGCCGTAAAAATTCGAAATTTCGCAATGTCTAATCGCCTAAGTCCGTAGAAACCAAACTTTGATGAACAGGGAACGTCCAAGATCACTTTTGACACCAAAGATTGCGTTTTTAGTGCAAAAACACAAACTTTTATGCAATCTTGATTGAATCAACACGTAATCAGGAGCCAAAGCTCTGATACCACTTGTTAGGACCTGGTATTTGAACGAAATACCTAGTGATTAGCGTGTAAACCAGATCAAATAGTGCGGAATCCTATTTGATTGGCGATCCAATCAGTGAGAACACACGAAGAATCAATCAAGAATTGAATCTAACGTTAGAAGTCGATTAGGAATCGATCTAATGTGTTCTGTGAACTTGGAGAACGATTTGGGAGGCTCTTGGACGGCTAGGGTACGTCTGGAGTCGTAATTGTAAGAATGCTCACGTTTTTCCACGAATTGGGTCTATTTATAGGTTAGTATTGTTCAATCGTGCGACTGGGCCATAAGTATGGTTCAGTCGTGCGATTGAACCATGCGGTTGATTCATCCGCACGACTGAGTGTTCAGTCGTGCGACTGAGCCAATCTTATGTGTCAATCATATGACTGATCCAGTCTCCTGGTTCAGTCGTGCGATTGCGTCAATCGTATGAAGTTATTCATGCGTATGGTCCATTCGCATGGGCCATTAGCATGAGAACTTCATTAAGTTAAGTTTGAATGTTTTAATTAATATAACTTGATGTATAACCATTCAAACTATCATAAACCCAATTAATCAACTCAATAACGACTCATTAATGAAATATTAAACATTACAAATCACAAACAATCCATATCATTTCATTAATCAATTCATATTACATTATAATCAGACAGACAAGATCTATTACATTACAAATCATGATCTAGGGACATACATGTATCAACAGGGAGTGGCCGGATCACAGGGTCGACGGGAAGGGGGGGGGGTTGGGTGTTTTAAAGCAATTTACAATTTGGTCCCTATAGTTTAAAGCAACTAATTATTTTATGCCAAACTTTAAAACCTTTTGTAAGTTAAGTTTAATAATTACATTTATGACCCAAACTTAATTAAAACTCTAATTTAATAGTTTAAATAAGTTGTTTACTTTATTTATAAAATCTTTATAACCTTTCTAAATTTTATAAATTTTTTTTACAAATATAATTATTTATTTTGATTTTATAATTAGAACTCATAAATGATAAATAAACTTCATAAATTTATAAAACTTTATTGTATAAATTATAAAGTTTATTATAAATTGTTTAAATGATTTAATAAATAAAAATTGGATAAAACAATTGTCAATATTGGTTACATTACACTTTTAACGAACTTGCTTCATTAAAATAGATAAAATATTTTTAGTAATGAATTTTCCATCGTATGAAGTTCAAAATGGGTTCGGGTTTGTGTTAATAGTTTGAAAATGAGCGGATGTTACATTTCTTTCGTTAGATTTACTGGGCATATTCTTTTGTTCGTTCATTATGTTTAATATTGTCGTACGTGCTTGTTAGTTCGGTAGCGTCATACAAATCGCTACGGGCTCCCCTTCTCTTTCTATGCTAGACTGAAAATTGCAAATAATAGGTATCAAGAAGAACAAACATAAAGTTTTGTGAAAGGGACAAACTCCCACGATGCCTTTTTCTTTTTCACTCAACTTCAAAGACATAACCAATACAATGACCGAGTATATTTTTTTATATGCGTACTAAACTTAACCTTTAATAAGCATAAACATACTAGGATACTTGCTAAGAATTCCTAGATTAACTCTAATACGCCTTTAATATAAAAAAATAAAACTAATTATGAAGGATTATCTGTCATTCATCCCTTAATATTTTGTTGTTCCACCCAAATCTATCACTCCGAGCAAATTTCTTATTTCTTCAAACTTTACTCCTGACAACTTTTGCAAGTATGATAGGTTCAAATGGATCGATCTGTGTTAATGATGAACTACAATTGATAATAATATGCACAAAGTAATCAACTAAGCAAATTATCAGAAAATTCATAGTGATTTCATTGATATTAGCAAAGGATTACAAGTACAAAATGAGAGAATTCTGTTACAAAAGTCTTACCTGCAAAATACAAATAATCCTATTTATACTAATACAAGAAACAAAGGAACATATATTTACATAATAAGTCCCTATACTATGACAAAAACGAACTAAAAACTAATGCTAATCTTTAAGGCTCCAACAATACTCCCCCTAAGATTTGCATTTGACTTCAGTCAAAAGAAATCTTCAGCCTCTTCTTTGATCTTAAACATTGGCTTCTCTTTATATAGCTCCAGTTCCCTCAGAGCTTTCTTTATTGAAGATTTGAACTTTTCAGCTAATTTCCCTTGCTCGGTTTTGAATAATTTGATTTGATCTCCATAGCATCCATTACCTGCAATGTCTCCTTAGATAATGTTGCTATATCCATATTTGCATAAAATTCAATCGGATCAGATTGATCTTTCACATGCACCTCTAACACCCCTTTACTTGATATTCTCATGAACTCTATGTTGTGAATATCTTTCTTTACAATATTTGCATACGCCAGAGCTTTCCTCAAAAAAATTCGCTCCATGGCTGCATTCATCACTTTAATGATCGTCATAAAGTACTTTCTATCATTTTCAGCTTCAACTGATGACACTTGCTCAAATCTCTGATTTGACAAAAATGAGATGTAGCTTGGATGAAGTAACTTCAACTCAAATACTCCAAATAAGCTTATCAAGTCTTTCTCCCAATCATCTTCATCTCTCACCAGCTTCAAATGAAATGTATCAGAATCATAAAACCATCTCTTGATTGGTTTTGATGTCTGAGTACCATCAATCACTTTCAGACCAGGATTGGTTACTTTTTCAAAGTATTGATCTCCAAAAGCTTCTAGATATTTATCAGCCATTTCTGATCTAGATTCACCTTTCTTCTCATCTCTCCTCAGTGTATCAAAATAGGCCTTGTCCTCTTGATCACATCTTGTTTGAAGAAAAGATGGCATCTGAGAGATTCCTCTATCAAGTAACTTCACAAAGTTTTCTCCTCTAGCAGCTTTGGATGGGTTAATGAGAGGTAACTTATGCAATTCCTTCAAATCTTGCACTGGAAGAGTAACTATACTTGAGTAAAAATGATACACATCACATATAGCATTTACTCTTTTTATCAAGAAAGCATCAAACACCTCATCATACTTTCATGCTACTATCTTTACATCTTTTGTTTTATCAGGCACAATCATAGCATTCAAAAGCTCAGATATAGATTGTCCTGTTTGTAACACATTCTCACTAAATCTCCAGCAGATCTTGCCTTGTTCCATAATTGCTTTTGATCCAAATCAACTCTTTAGGCTTGCTTCTCAGTGTTTGAAAACATTCACATCAATTCTTTCCTTCTTTCATGTGTTCTTCTCACTAGCTCCATGGATTTTATCTCTAGAGGCTTTAGAATCTTAGTTCTCTTTGTAATCTCCAGATACTAAAGATTATCCATGTCTAGTACTATCATTTTGTTATACATCTTCTCAGTTTGTTGAAAACTTCTCACCAACTTTCTCAATGATTCTCCTTGCAATCTTTTTAGTATTTTCTAATGATAATTCCTTGATTGCAACCACATCCTCAATGCAGGAATACTCATATCATCAGGATTAGGATGGTGCAATTCCTTCTCAGGAATATCATCTATGTTTATACTTTCACTCATAGGAGCCCATTCACCATGTTCTAGACTTATCTCATTTTGATCAACAGGTACTGATGATTCTACTATCATACACTTTTCATATTTGTTGGATCTAGAAAGGCTGGTGCAATCAAAACCAAGTCACATAGAAGATTTTGATACAACAAACAAAGGACTTCCAAAGCTAAGTATGGAGCTTCCGAAGGAAGAAGGAGCTCTTCCGAAGACAAAGTGTAAAGCTTACTTCCTAAGGAAAACTCCAACTTCCGAAGACAAAGAACCTACTTCCGAAGATCAAGACTCAGAAAGAAAGATCTAAAGTCAACTTCCGAAGTTCAGAAGTCCTCAAGCCTCAGAAGTATAGAAGCCTCTTCCGAAGTATAAGTGGCTTCGGAAGAACTTGTTCTTCCGAAGCCAACTTACCTTCGGAAGACACTCCTATTATCCAGTGGACATAAGTATGGTCTTTCTGACACTCCGCTGCATGGCGTTTTCTCAAAAGCCATGTAGTTGACCATACTTTATTCCACTGTTTACCTTTTTATGTTAGTACAGTTGCCATATTTAGTTGGTGACAAAAGGTAAGTCATGGACATGTCATGACTACCATATCTTAGATAATACTTTATCTAAGATACCTTAAATTTAGCATTGTAGTATATGCTTTAGTCTTAGGTTTCCAGCTGGTATCAAAGTATATCCGGCTGTAGGATCTAGTATATATAGTTTCTCATTGTAACTCTTGTTTCATGCTTGTAAGAGTCTTGTAATATCTTGAGTTGAGAAGTAATATATACAAGTGCCTTGAAAATTTATTTCTGTGTGTTCCTTTGCTACTTATTATATTATTATCAACTCTTGTAAAAGACATTACTTCATCTGATTTGAGTGTTTCCATAAGTGAGTTTAAGAGAAATCCAAGCGTTTAAGTGACAAATCCGATCCTGCAATTGGTATCAGAGCTTTTTAGGCTCTTGATAATCAACCTATTTTTCACTCCTCCTTATACCTCACTCAAAATGGCCCTTAACAAATCTGAAGTAGAGATGGGGACGATGACCAAAGCACCCATCATCACCCCTGAAAACTTCAGGTCTTGGAGCAGAAGAATGGAAGGCTTCATCAGGTATCAAGACAGCAAGATGTGGCAATCCATTGTCAATGGCCCGTATAAGCCAAAAGTAGCTGGTGGAAACGGTGCCATGATTGAGAAAGCCGTTGAAGATTATTCTGATGAAGACAGGAAGAAGCTTGACTTCGACAGCAATGCTATGACTGTTCTTATGACTGCAATTCCAAACTCTATCATGGTGGGGTTTGAGCATTGTAAATCTGCCAAAGAACTCTTTGATGTGCTTGCTCAAATGTACTCAAGCTCAAATGACTCCAAGAAGGACTCACTGAAGCAGCAGTTCGAGAACTTCACCTATGTTGCTGGAGAGACTCTTAGCCAGCAATATTTCAGGTACATGGATCTCATTTCTTCCCTTCAATCTGTGGGAATTGCTCATGAACTCAGACACCTTACAAGAAAGTTCATGAGTGCATTAGCCAATGAGTGGACATTCTACTGTGTCTCTATCAAGAGAACAGAGAATCTGAATACACTCACCATGACCAAACTCTATGGGATTTTTGATGGATACCGTTGTGAAGTCACTGGATCAGTAAACATCCGAGCATGTTCTTGACGGAAGGATAAACAACAGCCCAAACCAAAAGTCAACCAATAACACAAACTATAATTGAATGGTTTCATTGATAAAACCTAACGATTACAAGCTCGTTACAACATAAGAATCAAGACTCTTGGCAAGGGGAGATCGAGCATGATCTCCCTTCTCATCCGGCAGCCCTCGGCTCCGGGCAGACTCCCTCCCCAAACCCTTAATCTCTCTACACATTGAAACTGGTATATATAGGCATCGGTCCATATTGGATGCGACTGGGCCCATTCGTGCGATTGGACCATGCGTATGGTTCAATCGTACGACTGGACCATGCGTATGGTTCAATCGTACGACTGGACCATGCGTATGGTTCAATCATGCGACTGGACCATACTTATGGTTCAGTCTTACGAATGACCCAATCGCATCTCTCAGTCGCACGACTGGCCCATTAGTAAGGCTCAGTCGCACGACTGAGTCTCATTCGCATATGCTCCTGCGAATGACTCTGTTTCATGTGTTTACAACATATCAGGTTTATTACATTAAGTCTAGACTATTCGACAAGCGACGGACACACTATATATGACAATATATGCTCCTACAAATTCCCCCTTGGACGTTGCTTGCGAATAGTAGATAACACCTCTTACAATTTTCAGTCAATCTTTGCTCTGGTTGTCAACAGAATCAAACGAAAACCATATTAGCCAACGTTGTCGATCCGTCAGGTTGCTACAATATCCCTGAAAATGAATTTAGGCACAATAGCTTTCGTTTACTTTGTAGAACACCATCACAGCATTAAGATTCCCCATATGACTGATTTTTCCAGATAATGACATGAACAGTTTTCCATTGCTTCAATCTTCACAAAGGTTAACCTGATTAACATTAACACCTGCAGAAATTCCCCCTCACATTCAGCATAACCCAATATATAAACGTTGTGCTCCTTTGGCGTCTTCATACGGTGTATTGGGCAAAAGGTTGAAGGTTCCAATCCACAGCTGACAATATCAAACAAATCAGCATGCATGTAGATTCTTCATAGGAAACCGGCTCACATCATCACTTTCTGATTGCGTCTTCAATCTCTCTATACATGGATTCCCCCTAAGAATGAGAATCCTCTCTGTGCGGATAAATATAACTTGATTGGCCCATAAATAGTCAGATGCTCCTGACTACCCCACAAAATCAGCACTGACTGCTGACATCTTCTCTTCTCTCTTTCGTGTTCCAAATACATTCACCTATTCTAGAGGTCCGACGAATAATGGGGTATACATCGAACTTGTTTGACAAAAGAATCGCAGGGTGAATGTGCTTTGCTCATCTTCAAATCTGTGCAAGAGGCAGTTCCAGACTCTTTTTTTTAATAGTCTGGAACAAATGCAGATGAGTCAATGCGCATGTTCCATTCGTGCGATTGAACATACGACAGGTCCAGTCGCACGACTGAACATACGATTGATCCAGTCGCACGACTGATCCATTAGCATGGTCCAGTCGTACGAATGGTCCATTCGCATGGCCCAGTCGTACGAATGGTCCATTCGCATGGCCTAGTCGCATGAACAGGTCTGCACGCAGATTTTCAGATCTGCAGCCGCCAGGGCTGCCCAAAACCCTAATCTGACGAATTCAACATGAACCGAAACAAAGTAGGCATCATCAGATTCGAAAGGGTGATAGGAACGTGGTTTTGAGTGCAATTTTAACGTAGAGATACCACACGTAACACAATCTGATCAAAACACAAAGTGGGTTTAACGTCAAGATCTGAAATTGGATCCAGAAATCAAGAGCTCGGGTTGCTAGAATGATTGTTAGATCATTCCAACAGTAACCGGCTCTGATACCAATTGTGAAGTCACTGGATCGGTAAACATCCGAGCATGTTCTTGACGGAACGATAAACAACAACCAAAACCAAGAGACAATCAATAACACGAACTATAATATAATGGTTTCTTTGATAAAACCTAGCGATTACAAGCTCGTTACAACATAAGAATCAAGACTCTTGGCAAGGGGAGATCGAGCATGATCTCCCCTCTCATCCGGCAGCCCTCGGCTCCGGGCAGACTCCCTCCCCAAACCCTTAATCTCTCTACACATTGAAACTGGTATATATAGGCATCGGCCCATATTGGATGCGACTAGGCCCATTCGTGCGATTGGACCATGCGTATGGTTCAATCGTACGACTGGACCATGCGTATGGTTCAATCGTGCGACTGGACCATACTTATGGTTCAGTCTTACGAATGACCCAATCGCATCTCTCAGTCGCACGACTGGCCCATTAGTAAGGCTCAGTCGCACGACTGAGTCTCATTCGCATATGCTCCTGTGAATGACTCAGTTTCATGTGTTTACAACATATCAGGTTTATTACATTAAGTCTAGACTATTCGACAAGTGACGGACACACTATATATGACAATATATGCTCCTACAACCGTTTGGAAATGGAAAGTAAGAGGGGTCATCAGACAAGCAGACCCTTGAGTCTTCCTGCTAGCAACGCTTTAATGGTTGATAAAGGCTCAGGAATCTCCCAGCCTCAACAATACCTGACTTACACCTAGCAGCCATCTTGTTCTTCTAGGGCATACATCACATTTCCTGAGACTCCTAGGTCTCAACAAGCTCAGCAAAGCTCCTTTCAGGACAGCTGTGCTTTTGTCTCAGGAAGTGGACACTCAAATGATTATCAATACTGCTTTGATGATCTAGAGTGTTTTAGCCCGGATGACATGGAATACGTGGACATAGTCCAACAAATGGCTCTTCTAACCTACAGAGCAAAGAAGTTCTTTAAGAGAACTGGAAGGCAATTTCCTCAGAACCCAATCAACAGCAAATTTGGGTTTGACAAAACCAAGGCCAAATGTTACAACTGTAACCAACTTGGTCATTTTGCAAGGGAATGCAAGGCTCCCAAGTCCAACCCGAGAACCCCACAGGCCTCCACACATCCCTTTACACCAAAGCCCACCGGAAAGTCAACAGAAACAGTTGCAATGGCTCAAGAAGTTGACTGGAGCTTCATGGTACAGGATGTGACTCCTGCTCAAGCACTCATGGCCGGAACAGAAGAAAACAAGGTATATGAACATCTCTGTACTCCTGCCTGTATTGCTAAGGTTAAACTATATCAGGACTACAATATGGAGATTAAATCTGATATTGAGTCTTTAAATGTTTTAAAATCTGACTTTAAAAGGGCTGAATCTGACTACCAAAGAAAAATTGAGGAGTTAGAGAAAACTGTGTCCCTATTAAAACATGAACACACAAACTATAAGACTCAGATAAAGAATTTAATATCCAAATTGACTGAGGCTCAAGCCCAGCTAGTCACAGCTGAGGCTCAAGCCAGGAAGTATGCTATTTTCGAGCAAAACTTCCAAGCCATTCTTGCATCATCCTCTCACTCAAAACTTTGTTACCAAACAAAGGTGGGTTGGGAACCAATGAAATTGCTCCATCACACTCTTATGAGTCTATAAGACAACCAAGGTGTGGTACTGAAGAGCAAGAGGTTCCATCTGCTAACCCACCTTCTCATGAGTCAAAGAATGATGTAACTATGGAGACCATCACAGGGAAGAACCAGGTAATTATGCCCTCCCCTGCCAATGATGATCAAACCCTGACCACCAAAGCCAGAAGAAGCAGAGCTAAAGCAGCCAGAAAAACTGCCAAGAAAGTGGCTGAGTCCAAGCTAAAGATAGGCCCAAAGCAAAAGGGTGTATTCATCTCAGCTGGATTCCAGGTGGTTGGAAATTCAGATTCAGGAAAGGGGTGTAGTACCAGTACTCCTATCCTACAAAAGGATCAGAAATTAAAGGGAAAGGTTGCTGATAAAGAGAAAAGGAACAAGAAACAGCAATCCTCACATTCCCAAAAGATTAACATTGCATGCATAATGTGTGGTCTGCAAAACCACATGGCTAAAGATTGTTACTACAATCCTTCTAGCACACATTATGCAAATAATGTTAAAAGGGAAGGAGTCAGGGAAGGTTTCTCATTTGGACCATATCAAATGGTTCAAGTGATGAAAAAGGGAAAGCTTGTTTCCGAAGCCAGTCTTCTTTCGGAAGAAGATTCTTCTTCCGAAAGGAAAATGGCTTCGGAAGCTAAAGCTGTAAAGACTAAGAAAAGCAAAAGAGTCCCCTTGAAACCATCCCAGAAGAAGACTGCTTCGGAAGAAAAGGTGGTGAAGGCTTCTTCCGAAAAGAAAGAAGCTTCAGAAAAATGCCAAGCTACAAAAGCTTCAACAAGCACATCCTCTATGATCAACCAAGGGATGGAATGGAAGATCAAGGAAGATGCTGTAGCCCAAACCTCTTCTTCAAAGACATCCATTGAACCCCCATGCATAAATTTTGGTTCAATTATGTTATTATCATTGGAAGAACCCAAGACCAATAAGGCTTGGGTTTCCAATCAAAACTAATTATCTCATCTTATGTGCAGGGACATCCATATGACAAGAATAACAACATTTGGATTGTAGATAGTGGATGCTCCAGGCACATGACAGGGAACAAATCTCTCCTTCAACAATTTTAACATTATGATGGAGGTCCTGTCCAGTTTGGAGGTGAGGCCGGAGGATATATTTCTGGCAGAGGAAGTATATCCAATGGAAAGTTAAAGGTTGACAAAGTTAATTTTGTCAAACAGCTTGAACACAACCTGTTAAGTGTTTATCAATTCTGTGATCAAAAGCATCAAATGCTCTTCACAAAACATGAGTGCATTATCCTTAAACCCGGGATGACAATTCCTCAGGAATTGGTGCTTCTTAGATCTCCCAGGAAAGGGGATATGTACAAGCTGGATATGAACAATGCTTCCCCAATGAGAGAAGTATCATGCTTTCTTTCCAAAGTTGATGGTGATGAGTCAACACTTTGGCATAAACGAATGTGTCATGTAAATTTTAAAACAATGAATAAATTGACTAAAAATAACTTGGTACATGGTTTGCCTAAAAAGGAATTTTTCTGCAAAGATAACTGTGTTGCTTGCCTAAAAGGGAAACAACACAGGGCATCTCATAAATCCAAAACTGTTAACTCTATCACCACTCCATTACATTTATTGCACATGGATCTATTTGGTCCCACAAGTATAATGAGCATTGGAAGGAAATCATATTGCCTTGTGATTGTTGATGATTTTACTAGATTTACATGGGTATTCTTTTTAAGAACCAAAGATGAAACTACTGAAACTTTGAAATCTTTTATTCTTAAATAGAAAATCAAGTTGATCACAAGGTTAAAATAACTAGAAGTGATCAAGGGACTGAGTTTAAGAACCTAGTTCTTGACTCATTTTGTAACTCAAAAGGGATTGCCAGACAATATAGTGCTCCCAGAACTCCTCAACAAAATGGTGTTGCTGAGAGGAGGAATAGGACACTTATTGAGGCTGCTCGGACTATGTTAGCTGATTCAAAGCTACCTCTAACATTCTGGGCAGAGGCAGTCAGCACTGCATGCTATGTGCAGAACAGAGTTCTTGTAGTAAAGCCACATGGAAAAACCCCTTATGAGTTATGGAACAAGAGGCCACCGTTCATTGGCTTTCTAAGGTCCTTTGGCAGCAGGTGTACCATACTTAACACAAAAGACAATTTGACAAAATTTGCTGAAAAGTCGGATGATGCTATCTTTGTTGGATATTCCTCTTACTCTAAAGCTTATAGGGTTTACAATATTAAAAATCAACAATTTGAGGAATCTTCCAACATTGTAGTCAATGTAGCACACTCCTTGTGTTAGGGGAAATGGCCCTGATCATATCTTTGATTTAGAATTGTTTCCAAACTATTCTAAACCATCTTGTGAGAATGTTTCAGCTGGAACAGGTGCTCAAAGTGACTCTGATGAAGATCAACTGTTTGAGCTTCCCAGACCTATTCCAAGTTCTCCAAGAGTTGTAGCAAATCAAGTTTCCACTATTGAAAGATCTGAGAGTATAACCATCTCAAGAGATAGTGATACTTCAACAAGGGATTCACCTGCTGACTTTCAAATCTCTTCAGGTGCCCTGCACAACACCAGGCTGATGAAAGCACCATCTTGAAGGAACAGGCAACTGTTAATGATGCTTTACAACAAACAAATGATTATGTTTCTCTTTCATTCAATCAGTCCTCTTTGAATGAGTTTGAAACAACAGCTGGACCAAGTATTCAAGCTCCTGAGCAAAATATGTTCAATTTGGATTTATCTTTGCAACTGGAGGTGATTCCTAGACTCAGGATTCATAACACTCATCCAGCTGAAAACATCATAGGGGAAGTCTCTGAAGGCGTGAGAACAAGAGAACAAACTCACAATGGGAATGTCTGCTTGTACTCATGCTTTTTATCCCAAATGGAACCCAAGAAGGTGGAAGACGCCTTGAAAGATAGTAGCTGGTTTGAATCAATGCAAGAGGAGCTGCTTCAATTCAAAAGACAAAAGGTTTGGAACCTACGTCCGCTACCATCTGGTCAAGTACCTATAGGCACTAAATGGGTATTGAGAAACAAGAGAGATGATAGAGGCTTGATTATCAAGAACAAGGCAAGACTAGTGGTTCAAGGATACACTCAAGAGGAGGGAATCGATTATACTGATGTCTTTGCACCTGTTGCAAGACTTGAGGCAGTTAGGATCTTCCTTGCTTATGCTGCATCCAAGAATTTCACTGTCTACCAGCTTGATGTCAAGTGTGCCTTTCTATATGGGGATATAGATAGGGAAGTCTACGTATGCCAACCTCCAGGATTTGAAGATCCACAGCATCCCAACTATGTGTGCAAATTGGATAAAGCTCTTTATGGGCTGCACCTAGGCTGTGGTATGAGACATTGTCTCAGTTTCTCCTGAAGAATGGTTACACTAGAGGTACCCTTGATAAGAATCTTTTCATAAGAAAGTCTGGGAAAGACATCTTGCTCGTTCAAGTCTATGTTGATGATATCATATTTGGTTCCTCAAATGACCAAATGTGTAAAGACTTTGAGAGCATTATGAAGGAGAAGTTCGAGATGAGTTCCATGGGAAAAATGGACTTTTTCCTTGGAATTCAGGTAAAGCAATTGAAGGAAGGGTTCTTTATCAATCAATCTAAGTACGTCAATGATCTCTTGGAACGATTTGATATGAAAGAGTGTAAAGCAGCAAAAACACCTATACCCAGAAACCACAATCTCTGCCCTAATTCTGAGGGGGAGGATACTGATCAACATCAGTACAGAGCGATTATTGGTTCTCTGATGTATCTCACAACAAGTAGACCTGATATCATGTTTGCAACTTGCATTTGTGCAAGATATCAGGCTGCTCTAAAGGTGTCTCACCTAATAGCTGCCAGGAGAATTCTTAGATACCTCAAAGGAGCACCTAAACTAGGTATCTGGTATCCAAGAAATAGTGATTTCAATCTCTATGGTTACTGTGACAGTGATTATGGTGGCTGCAACATCAACAAGAAATCAACATCTGGTGGATGTCAATTTCTTGGTGGAAGGATCATCTCATGGCAATGCAAGAAGCAATCCTGTGTCTCTACATCAACTGCTGAAGCTGAATACATTGCTGCTGCTAGTTGCTATGCTCAGCTGCTGTGGATTCAAAACCAGATGATAGACTACGGATTCAACTTCATGATCACTCCTATCCACATTGACAACAACAATGCTATATCCATTACTGGAAATCCAGTGAAGCACTCCAAGACTAAGCACAGTGATATCAGGTATCATTTCATTAGAGATATTCATGAGAAAAATCTTATCAAGCTAATCAAAGTTGACTCAAATGAACAATATGCTTACTTGTTCACCAAAGCCTTTGATGAACAAAGATTTAAATATCTCATTACAGCTATTGGGATGATAAACATTGATTAGTTGATCTCATTTGAAAACCTTTTAATGTGTAAAGTCTCATGTCAAAACAATCTAAGCCCTGTTACAAAAGATCTTTCTCTAAATTTTATCTAAGTATAAATTCTTCCGAAGAGAAATTAACCCTCGGAAGATATTTTGCATATCTTCCGAAGCAAATTTCTCCCAGGATAATTTTCTTCTCGGAAGAGTGTTAAGTCTCGGAAGAAGCGATTGATTTCATATCAGATCTACTTCCGAAGCTTTTAACACACTCCACTTGAAAAGCAACATATACTCTCGGAAGTAATCAATTTACCTTCGGAAGTAAATTTGCCTTCGGAAGAATATTACCTTCGGAAATACTATATACTCGGAAGAAAGATATTACTGTGTAACGAAAATCTTTTGGGCCCCACTCTGTAAAAAGTAAAGATTTTGTTGATGATGTCGGATTATTTAAATGGACTAACCTTACCGCCCATGTCACATCATCCACTGAAACCTCACATCGTCTTATCCAAAACCCCCTTTAAACCGCCATTCCACCCATTTAAATACTTCCGGTTAATCACTTACATCCTTTTTACCCAAATTACTGCCCTAAAAGCTTTCTTCATCTTCAATTTACCCTATTCCGAACTATCTTTCTATAATTTTCTTCAATGGCACTAAACCCTCAACACAACCAAGTTGCACTCCTTGATTCTTCAAGGGATGTTGACTTCTCAGACATCATCTCCTTTCTGACCCAATCTTCTTACTACACTGCTCTGACCGTTAACCCCACGATTTACTCAAACCATATGTCTGAATTTTGGGCAAATGGTCAGATTGAAACCCTAAATGCGGTTCTTGTTATTCGATCGAGCATCTGTGGCCAGGAGTTGGTCATTTCTGAACAGATCATCAAGGAGCATCTAGAGCTTCATGATTAGGGCGCTCCAACGGAATTCCCCAAAGCAGATTTGGACAATTCTTATCTCCAAATGGGATATGGTGGAGATGTCAGCAGGTCAACTGTCTACAAATTCAACTTCTCTTACAAATGGAAGTTCCTGCTGCATGTGGTTCTTCACTGCCTGTCTAATAAATTTGAGGGATGGGATCAAATCCCATATGAACTTGGGTGCCTAGTTCATGGGTTGGTAAAAAGCCTCCCCTTCAACTATTCAAGGTTTGTGCTAACTAACCTAATGGGAAATCTTCAAAGGGACACATTCTTG
The DNA here is from genome assembly GCA_025215565.1 of Flaveria ramosissima. Lineage (NCBI taxonomy): Eukaryota > Viridiplantae > Streptophyta > Magnoliopsida > Asterales > Asteraceae > Flaveria > Flaveria ramosissima. Next base: position 9,074,243 of record CM046035.1, read on the forward strand.
ATGTATCCCAGGTTTCTCCAGCACATAATCAACTGTGAGCTGGACCAAAGCAAGCTTGTCTGTGCAGCTGCTCTGACTGCTCCTCAAATGAGGCCGACCATCTTCAAGACTTTGAACACAGTGTCAACCAACTTCACCGGAAGAGATACTGCACTTGTGTATGATTGAGCCAATGGCTTCTGGTGACATCCCTGTTAACCCCACAGGTGATGAACCCACACCAGCAACTACCCTCACTCTGCCAAATCTACCTTCTCCACCCATTACCTTTACTTATCATAGACGTCCCAAACGAACCCTTGTTCAATCTTCTCTGATTGAACAAGCTCCTCATGTTGTACCCAAAAAGGCTAGAGTGGAACAAAGGGGTCCCACTCAGCCTGAGGTCCAACCATCCTTCACAATTGACGTCAATATGGATCTTGAGTCTCCTCAGTCTCAGACCCATGAGCCCGAAACCCAAGCTGATAGCCCTCAGGGAGAGTCTCTATACTCCCCTTAGCAGCCAAAAAGGGACAGCCCTATCACAGGTTCAATGCCTTTAGACATTGATCAAAGTCCCGGGTCATTAGGTTTCACTTCCATATCCTTTACTGACCTTTTGATTGGAGCTGATGAAGAGATTATGTCTCTTAAGGGCAATGAAGTTGATCCACAACACCCTCTCAAGGATCAACAGAGCCTAGAGAGACGCTTATCTCTAGCCCCCATCAGCAAACCTTTACTATGGTGAGTCCCACTGATGTGGAGGGGACTCATGTAGATTCAGCTGCCACTACTGAAGGAGCCTCAATGGATCCTCAGGACAGTGGTAACATAACTGAGACTGAATCTACGGCAACCATGCCCTTTGATGAATTTGAAAGAGACATCATTGTGCTAGGGAAACCAGGGCGCCAAGAAACCACATCTGGTGGTGAGGATGAACATACAAGGTATGTTACCTCATCTCCCCGTGATTCTTCAAAAGAAGATGAGGGAAGAATGCAACTCACTATTCAAGACCTACTTTCTAAAGTCTCAAATCTTGAATCTAAGGTTAGGACTTTAGAGGATAGGTCTGCCACTCAGCAACTTGAGATTGAAACTCTCAAGGCCAAACTAGCTGAGAAACAGATTGAGAGGTCTGTAAGGCATGTACCAACTCAGGTCTCCTTGACCTCTTCCTCTATCTCATCAAGCTCTCAGAATGATGCTACCAAAAAGGGGGAGAGTGTTCAGAGACAAAGTCAAAGACAGGAGGAAACCCAAAGTCAAGCTCTCACTTCCTTGAGCTCAAAGTATCCCGTGCAACAAGCTGCAATTTTCCCTGAGCCTCCTCTAGTTGTTTTTCAAGTGGATCAAAGGATGCTCCAAGATCTCAATAGGTTCTTTAACAAGTTCCTATTGGAATCTCTTATAGAACAGCCAAGCCCTGATATGTCTGTGATCTACTTCGGAGCTCAAGAGCTTCAGAGGTTAAATGCACCTTCTACCACTATTGAGGAAGTTGGTCAACCTAAGGTCCAAGTGGAACCTGAGATTAACTTTGAAGGGGAAACAAGGACTGGTGGCCCAGCAACTGAAACAGTTGGGACAGATAGTGCATTTTCACAGACTTCCGAAGCACAATTCAAAGCCTCGGAAGAACAATTTCAAACTTCCAAAGCTGAGATTGCTGCTGCGGAAGGACTATTCTCATTATCCGATGATCTAATAGTCATAGATGCAATCCTGGAACTTGCATCTGAGGTTAATAGGGAGGATTTTCTCACCCAACCTTTAGCTCTAACATCAGCATTAACTCCAGCTCCCATCTCTACTACTCAACCTGAATCTTCCATTCAAGAACCCCCAAAGTCTAGTACTTCCGAAGACATCAAAGGAAAGAGGAAGATGACTTCGGAAGAGCTTCAGGAGGAAGAAAGGTTGGAGAAACTCAAAAGAAAAGGTAGGCTTCCAACTGGAAAACGGCTAGCTGCAAGTACCAAAGCAGCTGCAGCCAACCAGGAGGCAGTTAACAACCGAAAAAGAGTAGAGATTATCGGAAGACTTGTTGGTCTAGGAGCTGCAACTGAAGATGTACTCCTGCTACCATTAGAGGAGTTAATAGAGCTGGAAAAGGCAACCTTGTTGCTAAAACAGCAAAAAAAAGAAGCTGCAAGGTTGGCCTTAGAAGAAGAAAGAGAGAGGAAAGAAAAAGAAGCTGATCTGCAGCTCAGGAGGGAAAGGATAACCTTCCTAACCTCCAGAGGTTTCTCTCAAGAAGAATTGTGTCCACATAACAATGATACGATCTTATGGCTCTTCAACAAAGAGCAAGATCAAATGGAGAAAGAGAGAAAGAGAGCTGCAAGGGAAAAGCTATTGCAGAAGAAGAAGAAGGAAGAGGAAGCAGGACTGACTGCTGCCAAGAAGATAGGTGAGAAGGCCTGAATGAAGAGCTATCTCAAGGCTCATGGCTTCTCTGGCAGGCACCTGGGTCCTATGTCAGAAAAGACTCTCCAGCGACATGTCAGTGACATTAAGGCTGACATTCGCGCAGGGAAGAGGAAGGAGATGTATAGAAGGGGACACAGGATGACCTTCAAAGCAACCACTCAACCCAAACTCCAAACCCAACCTCAACTTGAACCTATACCCTTTTCATTCCCAATCAAAACCGAATCAACCACTGAACCATACACCCCTGAACCCACACCATCACCTCTACTAACCTCTTCACCTCAACCACCTAAACTACCCATCCTCCAACCCAAAACTCTAGCCAGAACCCAAACACCTCAACCTACCCATCAACCCATCAAACCATCCCCTCGGCCTTCTAAACATCTCTCCTTGGAAGAATTCAAGGCAGTCAAGACAAAGCTCATAAACTGCACAACACTGAGCGATATCTCCTATGAGGAGGATTCAGTCAATTTGACCTATGTTGACAGATCCTCAAGTTCCCTCACTAGAGATCAATTTCTTGATCTACCCAGAGGAACTTTGGACCAAGCTGCAAATCTCCTTGGCCTCAATTTAGACACTTTGAATGAGGAAGAAAAGAAGCTAAGGAGAAGGCTGGTGACTCTACTGGATACTAAGAAAGGAGACCGGGTGCCAAGACAACCTCTTGCACCTAGAAAGAAGATCATCCAGTGGAGGTTCGAAGACTCTTCTCACAACTTTGTTGTTGAAAGAGAGAATGGAGAGCTCAACAGGCTAAGTGCCTCATCTCTACTACACTTGAGCAGGTTTGACATTGCTGAGTTAGCATAGAAGTCATTCTCCAACCCTTCAAACTCTGATGTAGCTGCCCATATCAGAAATCATCTAGGCAGCCTTCATATGGCCGAGCTAACTGCTAGAAGCAAGGTTGAAGAAGAGTTGAAACTGAGAGAGGAGGAGGAAAGGAAGGGATCAGCAACCAAAGGCAAAGCCTTTCTACAAATGGTTGAAGGTCCTGAACTTGAATCCATATTTAGATGGGAGTATGACTATAACTCCCGTCAACTAACTCTTTTCAGGGGGACACAACGAAGGGTACATGTCATTCAGAGTGATAGACTGGATCTCCTATCCACCAATGACTTGTACAAGCTTCTCAGCACCACTTCAGGGAAGAACAAAGAGACATACAAATACCTTTTGTCCCTGGTGCTGAAACCTTTGAGAAGCAGAAATAAGTGAGGTTTTCGTAGCATCAGCCTATGGGGAGTTTGTTGGATCTAGAAAGGCTGGTGCAACCAAAACCAAGTCACTTAGAAGATTTTGGTACAACAAACAAAGGACTTCCAAAGACAAAGTGTAAAGCTTACTTCCGAAGGAAAACTCCAACTTCCGAAGACAAAGAACCTACTTCCGAAGATCAAGACTCAGAAAGAAAGATCTAAAGTCAACTTCCGAACTTCAGAAGTCCTCAAGCCTCAGAAGTATAGAAGCCTCTTTCGAAGTATAAGTGGCTTCGGAAGAACTTGTTCTTCTGAAGCCAACTTACCTTCGGAAGACACTCCTATTATCCAGTGGACATAAGTATGGTCTCTCTGACACTCCGCTGTAAATCTCTGAGATACTGCATGGCGTTTTCTCAAAAGCCATGTAGTTGACCATACTTTAATCCACTGTTTACCTTTTTATGTTAGTACAGTTGCCATCTTTAGTAGGTGACAAAAGGTAAGTCATGGACATGTCATGACTACCATATCTTAGATAATACTTTATCTAAGATACCCTAACTTTAGCATTGTAGTATATGCTTTAGTCTTAGGTTTCCAGCTGGTATCAAAGTATATCCGGCTGTAGGATCTAGTATATATAGTTTCTCATTGTAACTCTTGTTTCATGCTTGTAAGAGTCTTGTAATATCTTGAGTTGAGAAGTAATATATACAAGTGCCTTGAAAATTTATTTCTGCGTGTTCCTTTGCTACTTATTATATTATTATCAACTCTTGTAAAAGACATTACTTCATCTGATTTGAGTGTTTCCATAAGTGAGTTTGAGAGAAATCCAAGCGTTTAAGTGACAAACCCGATCCTGCAATATTCTTCGTTGATCTGAGACACAGTCAATCCATCTAAGAATACTTTATTGTACTTCTGTCTAACCAGATAATTAGACCTGTCTTCAAAGTCTATAGGAATGACATCTTGAACTATTTCAACTGGTGATTCAACAACATCACATACATCTTCATCTTCTAGCACCTCGTCATACCATTCATCTGGTAAATCAGAATATATATCATCAAGGGCTTATATTCTCTGTTGCATATCAATCTCTTCTATTTTTTCAACTATATCAACAGTCTTTTGAACTTTGGAAGGAACTGAAGATGATTCAACTTCATCCATCTTTCTTTTACCTTTCTCAGATTCAGTAAACTTTCCCGTTATAATCTCTTGATGTTCTTGTATAGTTTCTTTCTCACCAACTATTACTTCATTTTCCTTTTCTGGTTCCTTCAAACTTTCTTTTAACTTTTCTATCTCTTCAAACATTCTTTTCACCTTTTCTTCAAGTTCATTCATTATGATGTTCTTTTTTTCATCATTTGCTTTTAACAAAGCATTTTCTTCTTTCAGTCTCTCAATTTCTTCATTTTGATCTGCAATCTGAGACTTCAACTCATCAATTACATCTGAGTTATCATCAATCTCTGTTGGAACACAAACATCAGTTGTTTGTTTCATATCTTTTTCTTTCTCTTTCACAATCATAACTTCTACAATTGGAGATTGCACATCAGAAATAACATTCTTTGTGATATGATCAGACCAAATAGCATCAAAATCAAAAGCTTGATTGAAATCAACATTCTCAACATTCTCATTCTTAACATACTCATCATCTCTTTGAGCATTCACTTCAATATCAACATCAACATCTACATTTCTATCTTCATCATCTCTATGATCAAAAAAAGTTTGTTTACTATTCATGTCATGAATAGGTTCTTCAATATTCCCTTCTACCTCACCACCTTGATCACCACCTTGGTTATCATTATCATCATTGTCAATATCATTATCAGTAGAACTCTCATCATTATGATCCTCTTCATCATCATCATCATCTTCTTCAGATTCTTCAACAACCTCTTCTTCCATTACATCTTCTATAAGATCATTAGGATTTACAGGCTTATCCTTAAACAAATGGAAGTATTGTTGATTAATATCAACATTATCATCAGCTACATTCCTCATATAACCAAATAGAGGTACATTATCAGCTCCTGTAATCACAAGAAGTCTCTTATACACACTTTCATACATATGCTCTAAATTAAATCTGTCACCTTTTACTCCAAAAGCTTGAATGTCTGGATATTCTTCATTTATGATCAATTGGAGAAACCTAGGATACATCAAGTACTTGTTCCTTTTTCCTTTCTCCAAGTTGAATACGAACCCATTCATTATCCACTTAGCCATGTTGAATCTTCAATTTGTCGCTATGGCTACTATAGGAGATGCAATGTCTACTGGATAAGAGTTCCATCCCGCACTCCTCGTGGACATACAGTGTTGGAATATGTAGCAAAGCAACTTCTAGTGATTATAGACTCTTGCCCTAAAGAATTGCTTCTTAGGAAAGTTATCTGGATGACCCATTTGCATGAATATCTCCCTACACTCATTAAATGTGTACTCAGATAAATCTTGTGCATCATTCTCACCCAATCTTAGTGCACCCCTTATAGTATCTTCAGAGACTTCAATCATTCTATCATTAGTAATGAATCCTCTTAGAACTTTCCTTCTGTTATCATCAAGCTCAATCTGCTGTTCTACAGAACTTCTTAATCAACCTTGCATATATGGCCGATCTGGCACACATAGCATATACAGATTTTGTCCTTAGAAGAAATCTGGTAATCTCTTCATATCCAGTTGCTTCTCTAACATATTCATCTAGAAATGCAGCAACGTTGTGCTTTGGCTCAAACTTTAATTCAGCCATCTGTCAATCACAAAGAAACATGAATTAGTATGAAGGTTTAAGGATCAATTAAGTTTTAACAAACTTGTAACAAGTTATAATTCCATACTTCAAACACTTGTCATAAAACTAAAAATTCATCATGCTTCTAAACTTGGACTTATGGTTACTGTTTGGACACATAAAAATAATTTCATACTTCAAACACTTAAACTTTTTTACCAATAAATATTTAAACTCTAATTTTGAGAAGATTCACTGTTCTTTATGAAAAAGTCAACCATTAGTCAATTTTTGACTTTGACTTTTTGACCACGCAGAAATTTTGAACTTTTGACTTTAAAAAAAATTATTTTCTCACTCAAACTTTTAACTTTTATTTTTCAATAAATTCCCATCATTTTAGTCTCAATCATTTTGAATTTTTCAAAGGATTCAAAAAAATCTCAACTCAATCATTTGCATGAAGCTTTTTCATATTTCAAATCAAAACAATTTGAAAGTTTTATTAGGTTCATTTTTGAATCATATCAAACACACACATACTTGTATATTTAGCATCATCCTTTTCAACTTTTATTTTGATTTTCTCTTTTCCAAAATTTACTCCCCCTAAACTTTTAAGTTTACAAAGTTAGAAGTTTATATGAGTTGGAAATTGAGAAAAACAGCCATTATCAACATGCCTGCACATATAGAAACATGCAAAAAAATCAAATTAAAGTAGAATAAAAAAAATACTACTAGATGTACACTGAATAATATGCCTGCAGTGAGATCATATCAGAGAATAATCAGCACATTAAAATAAAAGAAATTATGAATAGTCATGGACACTGATTAAATCCTGATCATGTGTGTTCCAGGTCAGCATTACTGCAGCAAAGGAGACACAAGATCTAAGGACAGACAATGAGTACTTTGGTAAAAGTATCAGCATACTTACTTTTTCATTTCTTGGATTGTTAAGATTCTATTAGATATGACATTATAGAAACCACACTTAGACTTAGAGAGTCCAACCCTCGTCAAGGTATGCAAGCAAGCACTTATTCTCAGCTTAATTACCTGACATATATGTATAACCAGATCTCATGTTTAGGTCAATGAGAGAATCATTATGGTAAAACCATTTGATAATCTCTGAGAAAACCACCATGGACAAGCCATTAGGTAATCCCTGAATCCATTTCATAAAGAATTGGATATATATATATATATATATATGATTCATAAAAATCAGAGGACATCCATTTTTGTACTTTTGAAAGGATCGTGTACATTGGCATATTTTGCATCAAGTGAGAATATCCAGGTCTGTAATGACTTACAACAGAGGATACCTCATCACTTGAGGTCTATGATAACTCATAACAGAGAAGTGAATAGATGTAGTAAACAGATCTCATGGTTATTCATATCACCATCAGGTATGAGTTTGTGACTTGACAAGCAATCAATCAAAAAAGTCAACACCACTTATAAGAACTAAGATGGATACCCACAAATGCATAATGATTTAGGTAAATCACAAGAATCTACTTTTTTAGTATAATTGCATGATTATACCAGCACATCATATCTGATCACGTCAGACTTTATTATCGAGTGAAGTATGCAACTGATTACATCTGATGTACTATCATTTCTCACATGTTTCAAACACAGATTCAATCCTAAAGAAAGAAAACATCTAAACTATGTTTTTGTATTTTCCTTTAATATTTTTTCTATATTGATTATTTTTTAATTTCTAATTTTTTATTTGCTTTTTCATTTAGCGCACACACACACACACACACAATATTTACAATCAGGCAGTCAACTTTGATGATTTTTCTTTTGAGTTGATTATGAAAAGGAGGGAGGGTTATTATCATTTTGATGAAACAAAATCATTTTTCAACATGATTAATAAGGCCAATAGACTCAACCAGATACTCAAACCTTTCTGGTAAAAAGGCTTTAGTAAACAGGTCAGCTAATTGTTTGTCGGTTGAAATTTGAATCAAAATGATTAAACCTTTTTTAGAGTTATCTCTGAGAAAATGATATCAAATTTTGATATGCTTTGTTTTTGAATGTTGAACAGGATTAGTTGTTATAAACATAGCAGCTGTGTTATCAATGTAAATAGAAGTTTTAAGAAAATTGAACCCGTAATCCAGCAGTTGGTTTTATAACCAAAGGATTTGAGAACATTCTGCTGACGCAGCTATGTACTCAGCTTCTGCAGTTGAGACGGAGATATTTGTTTGTTTCTTACACTGCCATGAGACTAATCTGAGACTCAAAAACTAACAACAACCCGTAGTAGATTTTCTATCTTGACTACATCCCCATAATGACTGTCAGTATATCCATGTAACTCGAAGTTTCCTTCATAAGGATACCATAACCCTAGAGCTGGTTTTCCTTTGAGATATCTAAATATGCGTTTGACGGCAATTAGGTGAGATTCCTTTGGGTCTGATTGATACCTGGAACATACACAAACAACATACATTATGTCAGGTCTAGATGCAGTAAGATACATCAAAGAACCAATCATAGATCTGTATAACGTTTGGTCGATAGATTTTCCTTTCGGATCAGGATCAATCTTGGTATTAACGTCAGTTGGAATTCTGATAGATTGACAATCTTGCAGTTTGAATTTCTTTAATAGCATATCAACAAACTTCTCTTGATTAATAAAAATACCATCTGCAGATTGTTTTACTTGCAATCCAAGGAAGAAGTTGATTTCTCCCATAGAACTCATCTGGAAACGCGATTTCATAATTTCTTCAAATTCTAAGCATAGTTTTCGACTGGTTGAACCAAATATGATATCATCCACATGCACTTGCACACATAAGAGATCATTTGCATCCTTCTTGATGAATAAAGTTGGATCAATTTTCACTCTTGTGTATCCGTGTTGTATCAAATGCTGGGACAATGTCTCATACCAGATTCTGGGAGCTTGATGTAGACCATATAACGCTTTGCTTAGCTTGTACACACAATGAGGAAATTCAGCATCTTCAAAACCTTGAGGTTGCTTGACATACACATCATCGATGATTGGTCCATACAAAAATGCACCTTTAACATCCATTTGGTACACCTTGAATTTCATATAAGAAGCATATGCCAGGAAGACAAGAATTGCTTTGAGTCTTGCAACTGGAGCAAAGACTTCCTCATAATCAATTCCTTCCTCCTGGGTGTAACCTTGTGCTACAAGTCTTGCTTTGTTTCGAACAACTATTCCTCGATCATCTGATTTGTTTCTGAACAACCATTTTGTGCCAATGGCATTCTCTCCTTCAGGCAAATCCAAAAGCTTCCACACTTCCTGCTTACGGAATTGAAGTAACTCTTTTTGCATAGCATTAATACAACTATTGTCCTGTAAAGCTTTAGTGATGTTTTATGGACAATTTGAGAAAGAAAACATGAGTATAAGCAAATGTTTGCTTGCTTTGTATGACTTCTCGTAGTTCTCTCATTCAAAGGACCAATAATTTGTGAGATGGGATGTCTCGTATGAATACGAGTAGTTGGGATCTCGTCTTCTTAAACAATCACCTCTAGATTGGTTTAGTTCAAGTCAGAGAGCTAATACAACAAGTTTGAAGAATGTGGAGTGAAATTCGAAACTTGAGTTGGGAGTTGATGAAATAATCAAGCATGTCACTTACATCTATATCTCCTGATACAGATGAAGTTCCAGACTCAGGGTGTTGAATTTCTGGTCCATCATTAGGAATTGGTTGAGAAACATCTGAATTTGCATATTCGAGGTGTTGCTCATTAATTTTTTGTTCATAAACACCTGAATTGAATAACAAATCTCTCACAAACGAGAAAAACGGATAGTCAGTGCTTGAATCATCCATATCGTCAGAGTCTGAATCGTCACTAACGGATCCAAGATCTCCTACCTGTTTCCTGTGAACACAAGAAGAGTCAAACAGATTAGAATTGAGTGAATTTGACAATGAATGTAAATCAGATAACCACGTAGGACCATTCGCAACTGATGGAAATGAATTTTCAAGAAATTTAACATTGAAAGTTTCAATGATAACATTCGTCTTAGAGTTATAAACTCTATATGCTTTAGAAGCTGACGAATATCCAAGAAAGAATCCGTCGTCAGACTTTGCATCGAATTTTCCTAGCTGATCATTTGGTTTAGAATCAAAACTGGACTACCAAATGATTTAAGAAAATCTATGTTTGGTTTCCTGCCGAACATCAACTCATAAGGAGTTTTCTGTTTGTCTTTCACAAATAGAGTACGATTCTGAATGAAACACGCAGTTGATGGCTTCATCCCAGAAAGTGATAGGATCATAGCATCTGCTAACATTGCACGGGCTGCCTCAATCAATGTTCGGTTCTTCCTTTCAGCAACTCCATTTTGTTGAGGAGTTCTTGGAGCACAGAACTGATGAGCTATCCCTTTGCCTGCACAGAACATGTCAACATTAGTATTCTTAAATTCTGTTCCATTATTACTCCTAATTATTTTTGACTTTTTGATCAAGTTGATTTTCTAATTTTGTGATAAACTCTTTTAATAACTTAGTCGTTTCAGATTTTGTACATAAAAAGAAAACCCAAGAAAATCTTGTATAGTCATCATTGATAACTAGACAATATGATTTCTTTCTAATACTTTGTACGTTTACTGGACCAAATAAATCCATGTGTATCATCTGAAAAGGCTTGGAGTTTGAGTTTATAAGTTTGGACTTATAAGATGCCATGTGCTGCTTCCCTTTCAAACAAGCTTTACAGAGATCTGTTGTAGCAAACTTCTTTGATGGAATGCCCACAACATGATTTCCTGCTGCAAGCTTGTTCATGTTTTTGAAGTTTGAATGCCCAGACATCTATGCCAAAGCTGGCTTTCATCATTTGAAGCATGAGCAATGAGATAAGTTGTTTTAGTTGAAGGATCAACGTGAGACATATCTAGCTTGTATACATCTTGATCTCTAAAAGCTTTTACAACTACCCATTCCTTGCTGATCTTGAAACGTGGCTTTAGAGTATAGCAATAAGAGTCATCAAATAAAGCAGAATATGATTTATCACATATTTGAGAAACGCTTAAAAGATTAAAGTTCAACTGAGCACAGAAGTTGATTTTATCAAAACTTATAACACCGTTAGATACCGTTCCTTCTCCGGTTATCTTTCCAACTGCATCTCCATCGAAAGCTACATGTGTACCATCTTTTGTCTTAAAGTCTTTTAACAAGGCTTGGTTGCCTGTCATATGCCGGCTACACCAACCGTCAACATACCATGTATTCATTGGTCTTCTTGGGCGTACATGCATTTCAAAAACATTTAAGATGAGTTATTAACCCAAGCCGAGATGGTCTTGGGCTTGCCATATTTATCCACAATAGTAAATTGCTTGAAATGGAGTTTGTGCAAATCAGATTTCTTTTAAAATTTAGGATTTTCAAATCCTCTTTGAAAAACTGTCTGATTATCTTTTCTTTGTTTTAACCTTAAAGCATTAAATCAATTCTCAAGATCCTCATTAAGATAATTTGAACTATCATTTGAAACATTCTTTGAAAAAATTTTCTTGTTAAATGTTTCATTTTTCATTCGCACTGAACGTGGAATGAATTTTCCTTGATTGTACTGCTGTGATCTGACAGTATACTGATTATCATAATCAGAATTGATTCTTCTGAGAGATCTCAAGCCTAAAAAATGTTATTTTGATAATCCTTGAAAACTAAAATATTTCTTTGAAATCTTTGATTATCAAAATCTTTTCGAGGCGAGTTCTTTCTAAAGAAGCAATCTTCAGTATTATGATTTCGTTCATCATACAATGCATAGTATTTATTGAAATAACAATCAGCCATTGAGTGATTTGTCATATCACAAATGTGATAGTACTTGTTAAAATAACACTCAGATGTGTTATGATTATACATATCACATATGTCACAGTACTTTTTTGGCTGTTTGAACAACATTTGCTTAACCCTAGATGTGGAAGCCACATTAGATCCTTGTCAAGATTTAGGTGTAGTGAGGTTAAACTATTGTTTTGACTATGTAAGTTTGGTCTTTTGATTTTTAGGGTTTGGCCTTTTAACATGTTCACAATTCTTTAACTCCTTAGATTCAAATCTTTTATGAACAGCGGAAGACTTTGGACCTGAACCTGTTTTCAGATCAGAGTTAGATATGATCTTAGGTTTTGATGTTATTTCAGAAATTGTGTTCATGTAAAAGGTTCCTGCTGACACAAACTTTACTGGTGTAATTTGACTTATTTGATTGATAGGTTTAAATTGTTTTTCTTTAGAAGATGCTTTTCGTCTTCTTTGATTTCTTGATCTTGATGAAGTTTTGGTGCTTTGGGTTTTGATAGAATCTTGAGAAGATTCTTTTTCAGATTCTTTTAATTTTTTATCAATAAGATTTGTTTCAGAAGAGCTTGAATCATCAGAACATGAAGTCTCTGATTTCTCTTCTTTAGATTTCCCTTTTACAAGTTCACCTTTCTCAAAAACACATTCACCCTTTGGAATAAATAGCTTTTTATTCTTTTGTCAAGGTTCATAAGATTTGATTTTAATTGGATGACCATTCTTGATCTTCTCTGAATCTTTCTCTTCAAATATTTCAATGTTTATCTTTTCGATTTCACTCTCGACATTAGATTGAACATTTATTTTCTTCTCTTGAAATTTTTTAAGTTTAGCTTTATTCTCTGGTGAATGATCTTGGGTATTAAAGTTTTCAGGTAAGGTATTTGAGATTGATTCAGGCATTGGTTCATGAGTGAATCCTAAACCAGTTTTATCTTTATCTTTTCTACCATTCACCAACTGCTCAATATTAGTTTTTGAGCTTTTCACTTTGGCTAAATCAATTTGAGTTGCCACATGAGCCAATTTTTCTTGTTCAAGGGTTTTTGACATCTCTTCAAGTTGTTTCTTGACAAATTCAAGTTTTCTTAAAGTTTTGTTCTAGAAGTTTGGAGAGATATGATTTTATCATCAGAAATTTTGTGATCTGTTTTCAGCTTACTGTGCATTAATTCTTCTTGTTTCAGTTTATCACATATTTTGAATGAGTATGTTCTATAGTGTTCTACTTGTTCAAAACATGCTTTAGTGCACATTTTCTCCCTTACTTCCACTGGAATTTCTGGATAAGTGTTTGAATATTTAGTTTCAGTTTCAGATGAAGAGTTTACAACCTTGGGTTGTTTAGACTGTGCCATAAGAGTAACTTCTTCAGTATCTTCCTTTGGATCTGATTTGTCACTCCAGTCATAGTCTTCGTCATTGTCTGAATCTCCTTTTGTTTTTGGATCATTATCTTCAGCCCAATCTTCAGTGTTGATTTCAGCAACAAAGTGGTAGACCAGAAGTAAGATCTTCTGTAAACTGTTCTGCATAAGCACTCTAATCATACCCATCCTGATACTGACTACTAATGTTGTCTTTGGTTCTTCAGTGGTCTTTGATTCTTCCTTTAGTTTTGGCATTGGTAGACTCTGATAAGGTTTCTGAAATGTCTTCTGAGTCTATTGATGATACCTCTGACTGTTAAAGCTACTTTGACCATTTCCTCCTTAAGTTCTTGGAGCTTTGCACTCTCTAGAAAAGTGGTCATAGCTGTTACAGTTAAAACACCTTTGTTGGAGCATATATAGTCATATATAGTGTGTCCGTCGCTTGTCGAATAGTCTAGGCTTAATGTAATACACCTGATATGTTGTAAACACATGAAACTGGGTCATTCGCAGGAGCATATGCGAATGAGACTCAGTCGTGCGACTGAGCCTTACTAATGGGCCAGTCGTGCGACTGAGAGATGCGATTGGCCATTCGTAAGACTGAACCATAAGTATGGTCCAGTCGTACGATTGAACCATACGCATGGTCCAGTCGTACGATTGAACCATACGCATGGTCCAGTCGTACGATTGAACCATACGCATGGTCCAGTCGTACGATTGAACCATACGCATGGTCCAATCGCATGAATGGGTCCAGTCGCATCTAATATGGGCCGAACCCTATATATACCAGTTTCTATATGTAGAGAGTTAAGGGGTTTGGGGAGGGAGTCTGCCCGGTGCCTAGGGCTGCCGGATGAGAGGGGAGATCATGCTCGATCTCCCCTTGCCAAGAGTCTTGATTCTTATGTTGTAACGAGCTTGTAATCGTTAGGTTTTATCAATGAAACCAATATATTATAGTTCGTGTTATTGATTGTCCCTTGGTTTTTGTTGTTGTTTATCCTTCCGTCAAGAACATGCTCGGATGTCTACCGATCCAGTGACTTAACAATTGGTATCAGAGCCGATTACTGCTGGAATGATCTAACAATCATTCTAGCAACCCGAGCTCTTGATTTCTGGATCCAATTTCAGATCTTGACGTTAAACCCACTTCATGTTCTTCGTGTTTTGATCAGATCGTGTTACGTGTGGTATCTCTATGTTAAAATTGCACTCAAAACCACGTTCCTATCACCCTTTCGAATCTGATGATGTCTACTTTTTTTCGGTTCATGTTGAATTCGTCAAATTAGGGTTTTGGGCAGCCCTGGCGGCTGCAGATCTGAAAAATTGCGTGCAGACCCGTTCATGCGACTGGGCCATGCGAATGGACCATTCGTACGACTGGGCCATGCGAATGGACCATTCGTACGACTGGACCATGCTAATGGACCAGTCGTGCGACTGGACCAGTCGTATGTTCAATCGTGCGACTGGACCTGTCGTATGTTCAATCGTGCGACTGGACCTGTCGTATGTTCAATCGCACGAATGAGCCATCCGCATTGACTCATCCGCATCTGTTCCAGACTAAAAAAAAAAGAGTCTGGAACTGCGTCTTGCACGGATTTGAGGATGAGCAAAGCACATTCACCCTGCGGTTCTTTTGTCAAACAAGTTCGAGGTATACCCCATTATTCGTCGAAACCTCCAGAATAGGTGAATGTATTTGGAACACGAAAGAGAGAAGAGAAGATGTCGGCAGTCAGTGCTGATTTTGTGGGGTAGTCAGGAGCATCTGACTATTTATGGGCCAATAAAGTTATATTTATCCGCACAGAGAGGATTCTCATTCTTAGGGGGAATCCATGTATAGAGAAATTGAAGACGCAATCAGAAAGTGATGATGTGAGCAGGTTTCTGATGATGAATCTACATGCATGCTGATTTGTTTGATATTGTCAGTTGTGGATTGGAACCTTCAACCTTTTGCCCAATACACCGTATGAAGACGCCAAGAGAGCACAACGTTTATATATTGGGATATGCTGAATGTGAGCGGGAATTTCTGCAGGTGTTAATGTTAATCAGGTTAGCCTGTGTGAAGATTGAAGCAATGGAAAACTGTTCATGTCATTATCTGGAAAAATCAGTCATATGGGGAATCTTGATGATGTGATGGTGTTCTGCAAAGTAAACGAAATCTATTGTGCCTAAATTTATCTTCAGGGATACTGTAGCAACCTGACGGAGCGGCAACGTGTTAACACATCACATTTTTTCCTGTTAATTAAAAGTTAATTGTGTTAATTCTTGTATGGTTATTTATGCTAATTATGAAACTTGGTGGACTTTTTATGTATGATTTCTTATTTAATTTAAAGTTTATAAGTTAATGAAATAATAATGATGATAACAATAATAATATTAATAATGTTAATCATATTAATAATCATAAAAATAATAATAATAATAATAATAATAATAATAATAATAATAATAATAATAATAATAATAATAATAATAATAATAATAATAATAATAATAATAATAATAATAAGGATTCTTGAACAATTAACACTTAACAAGTTAGATTAAAGTTTAGGGGGTCTTAGTGTCATTTTACAAACTTTAAATAGAAGTTTTATGCATAAAATGATAAGAAATCAAAGTGGGAGGGTTAATTGTGTAAAATTTAATAAAAACCCCAAACCACCCGCCCTTACCCCGTTTTTCCGGCGCCTGTTTTCGGCCAACCTCCGGCGGCTCCGGCCACCTATTAAACCCCCAATTTTCTGTCGATTCTTGTTCCCGAAACTATCCCCAACCGTTCTAGAACACGATTCGAACCTTAATTACCCTTTAATTTGAGTTTAAAGTCGATTATGTGGGTCGTTCGGGTTATGTAACCGTCGGCCATCAAGCTCACAACCGTTTGACAATTAAACCTCAATAATAACCTAATTAATCAAACATGAACGATCATATACCTATTCCTAATCGAATACAATCATCAATTTCATCTGAAACCCACAAAAATTACACCTCAGATCCCTTTCACCATCGCGAACTGCAACTTACTCGAAACCCACTCTCTGAACTACCTCAACTGAAATTGATTGAGGGCTATCCATCACCACCTCTCGTGGAAGCTCCCTGTGAAGTTAATTGAGTTAACATCAACGTTTACATCGATTCTGCATCTCCTTCGACCGCGACTTGCTCATCGTTGGATTCACCATCAATTCAAACTAATCCGGGTAATTAAATAGTTGAATATGCTCGATTAACCATGGGGAACAAAAGCCCCATGGTTAATCTGGTGAAGAACATCAAACGAAGTTCAATTTGATTCACAAACTTTCTAGGGTTTATGTGAAATTGGGGATTTAAGGTTTTTAGATGTTATAAGGAATCGGAACCAAGCCTTAACAGGCATAG
Organism: Flaveria ramosissima; assembly: GCA_025215565.1. Taxonomy (NCBI): domain Eukaryota; kingdom Viridiplantae; phylum Streptophyta; class Magnoliopsida; order Asterales; family Asteraceae; genus Flaveria; species Flaveria ramosissima. The sequence goes on from CM046035.1 coordinate 9,091,359, forward strand.
GCTACCCAGCCTAATGGTTCCACACTTGCATATCATATCTAAGGTCACGGGTTCGAACCCCGTGACCTGCACATTTTTTTTAAAAAGGTTTTCAGCCTTGTTTTAATCATGAAAATTTTTTAATAAATATAAAATGATTTTTGCAAACTTCAAATATTTTTATAATCATCCACATTATTTTCTGTGAATTTATTATTATAAATATTTAAACATCATTCTTTTCTTTTTTACATATATATTAATACTTAGTTTATTTCTATAAAAAATAGATTTTAAATAATAGTTTAAATTACTTATTCATTATTTAGTCACTATATATTTTATAATGATGGATTAATCATGATAATTATAGGACTAAAAACGTTTATATATATTTTATAATCAAATTTCACAAATTTTTATAAAGGATTTAATTCCTTTAAAAATTTTATAAATAGTGTTTTACTAAAGAGTTCACAAATCTTATTTATTTTTAAATCCCCAAATTCTAATACCCTAGTTCACGTTAACTCGTTAAACATATATTAACCTAAATCTTGTAATATTTATATATTTAGGTGCCTTGTGACGTGTTATCTTGGAACGACATATATTACTCTTATTGATCCTTATTAAATACTTATTTGACATGTGAGTTTTCCTTGTCCCCTAAACATGATGCTCATATTACATACACGTTTAAACATTTGAGACTTGTAATGCACATGCAATTCTACTTGTTATTTGGTCATGGTTATTTGTGTATTGTAAGTGTTTATATGAGATACATAGTTTGTTTACAATCATTAACTATTGCTAGCCTGGCGACGTCTTAGATCTTTGGGCCTGACAAGCCTATTTGGTGCTAAAGTCGAGGTATTGCCGACTCCTAGGGGCCGTACGCTTGTTGACTAGGGAACCAAATACACTTAGCCAATCTTTTATACTTGTAATCAAGTCGAGGTTTGGTTGTAACGATATGTGTTCTATAACCTTACTAGCTTATAATCCATGACATGAATTGCTACTTGTAATCTTATTATGTATGAAAACTTGGAAACTCACCAACTATTTTTAGTTGACTCTTTATTTTCATCATGTTTCAGGAAATCCCCAAGTTTAAAGTGGACATTTGAAGCTTGCAATAAAACTAGGACTTGGACCTAGTTAAATAAACAAAACGTTATGCTATGTTTGAGTTATGTTGAACTTATTTCTTTTTGTGACTTATGGTTGTATTTCATTTTAATACTTATGATAATAATATTTGCAATTTAAATATAGCGTTATATGGCTGTGAACAATCTTAACCCTCACATCTCGACGTTTCCGCCGTCAAGGTTGGGGTGTGACAGATTGGTATCAGAGCCCATAACTATAGGGATTTAGGTTATTAGAAATGATGACCTAGACTATAGCTTATGCATGAACCTCTTAGAAAAATATTTATATTCTTGGAAATATATATATTGTTACATGCTACATAATGCTATACCTTACTTATGTGCAACTTGATGCCTTAGCATAGGTTTGCCTTGTAAATGTTTAAACTTTGTTACTCGTCTCCCTAAACTTACCTTTGACACTTTGACTCTCCCCGAAAAATGAAACTTCTTAATCTTATTCTCGACGACACGTGGAATTGTATACTTATGCTTATGACTTGAATCCTTAGACTTATGTCTAATCCATGTAAAATCTCATCAAGGTTTTGATTTCATAAACCTAAGATATTTGTGTGACACATAGACACCTGTATTCTGGATTTCCTGGCAAAAGGCCCTCGGGCTAAGGCAAGCATATCGCATAAATCCTACGGGACTAGTTATGCTTACCTGGGGATTTCTGGTGATGAGTGATAAACTATGGTCAACATACACAAATTTCTAAGGCGAGTGGGTCAACTTACCTTGACGTGTCAACGTTTCCAAATGGTAATGCGTTACCAAATGGAACCATTCCATGTGCCTTACAACTTTTGCCTTATCCTTGTTGAATTATGATCCTTGTTATTCCAATTCTCGTATCTAACTCATTTTGTATATTCCAGCATGTCTCGTCATCATGGAAAGCGTGGAAGTTTCCGATCGTAAACTAGCCGCCATGATTGCTCGTCAAATGGCTGCTGTCATCCCGACCATGGTTGCTGAACTTAATAGCACCTTAATGACAACGCTAGCAACAATGGTAATGGTCATGGAGAGAACAAGCAACAGCCAAAACGGGAACAATCAAACTTGCACCTTCAAACACTTTAGCTCTTGCAAGCCCACTAGTTTTAGTGGCAAGGAAGGAGCCACTGGTCTTCTTGAGTGGTTCGAAAGCATGGAGAATACTTTTATCAATTGTGAGTGTCCCGAGACGCTCAAGGTTCGTTATGAGAAACCGTGGACCTGAAGCTGTGCAAGCACTTACCTGGGAGGAGTTCAAGAACATCGCCATCGCGAAGTTCTACCCACGAAGTGAGTTGCAAAAGTTGGAGGAAGAGTTTTGGAACTTGAAGCAAAATGATGGTGATCATTTGGCCTACTCAACTAGGCATCATGAGTTGAGTATACTGCTGCCTCACATGGTCGACACTGTCCCCGCAACATCGAGAAGTTCATTAAGGGTGTACCACCCCAAATTCAAGATGCTGTGGTGGGTAGCCGACCCACAACCTTGGAAGAAGCCATTACTATCACCGCTCAACTCACCGAGAACCATATACGAGCGGGCACCATGTCTGTGAAGGGTGCAAAGAAGGTAGAGAAGACGGCTACCGAGACTGTTAAGGAGACTAAAGCTGAACCGTCTTAAAACAACAACAACAACAAGAAGCGCAAGTTCACACCGGCGCGCAATTATGCTGTGGCTGCACCCAAACAACCCCAAAGACAACTTGTACCTGCGGCTGCACCTGTGGCACAAGTGCCTGGGGCTAGGGCTTATGCTGGTCCCCAGCCTATGTGCAACATTTGTAGGTACCATCACCCGGGAAATCAACCATGCCGTATCTGTACTTTATGCGGTAAATATGGTCACTTGGTGGCGACTTGTCACCGTGCACCTAACAACGCCGCCGTGGTCACAAACCGTGTTTGCTACAACTGTGGGGAACCTGGTCATTTCCGCCCACAATGCCCTCGTCTTGTGGGTAATGTTCCACAAGCCCGAGGACGTGCTTTCAACATCAACGCGAATCAAGCACAAGCAAACAACGATGTGGTGAATGGTATGTTAACTTACCTTTAACTTTTGTGACCTAATTCTTTTCATGTGTTACCTATGTCGTTAAATACCTTTAAAATTGAACAGGTATGTTCCTTATTAATAAAACTTATGCCTATGTCCTATTTGATTCTGGAGCCGATAAGAGTTTTGTTTCGTTAGAGTTTGAACCCATACTTGCTAAGCCACATACGAAACTAGAAAGACCTCTTACCGTTGAAGTTGCCGATGGAGAACCGATCACCGTTGACATCGTTATTCGTGATTGCATCTTAAGCCTTGACACACATGATTTTCTTATCGATCTTATTCCTATGAAACTTGGAAGCTTCGACGTCATCATTGGTATGGATTGGTTAGCCAAACACCATGCCGAGATCATTTGTTTCGAGAAGTGCATTCGTATACCGTTACCCTCTGGAGATACTTTGAAAGTGTTCGGTGAGAAATCTTCCAAAGGGCTTAAACTCATGTCTTGCACTCAAGCCCGAAAGTGCTTAAGCAAGAAGTATATGGCCTTCTTGGCTTACGTGGTCAACACGAAAGTCAAAGGGAAAGAACTTAAGGATGTCCCTATTGTACGAGACTTTCCTGAAGTATTTCCCGATGACCTTAGTGTTTACCTCCCGTGCGTGAAGTCGAGTTCAAAATTGACTTGATACCGGGAGCAAACCCCGTGGCTAAGTCACCATATCGGCTTGCACCATCGGAAATGCAAGAACTCTCTAGTCAACTTCAAGAGCTATCCGAGAAGGGCTTCATCCGTCCTAGTTCTTCGCCTTGGGGTGCACCTGTTCTATTCGTGAAGAAGAAAGATGGAACGTTTCGTATGTGCATCGATTATCATGAGCTTAACAAGCTTACCATCAAGAACCGTTATCCTCTTCCTCGTATCGATGATTTGTTTGACCAACTTCAAGGAGCTGCTATCTTCTCGAAGATCGACTTACGTTCTGGCTATCATCAATTGCGAGTCCATGATGATGATATCCCAAAGACCGCGTTCCGTACTCGTTATGGACACTATGAGTTTATGGTGATGCCTTTTGGTTTAACCAATGCTCCTGCTGTCTTCATGGATCTCATGAACCGAGTATGCAAGCCTTATCTAGACAAGTTTGTGATCGTCTTCATTGATGACATACTTATCTATTCCAAGTCCAATACCGATCATGAACTACATTTGAGATTGGTTCTTGAGTTGTTGAAGAAAGAGCAATTGTACGCGAAGTTCTCGAAGTGTGATTTCTGGCTCGAGGAAGTTCAATTTCTAGGACACGTGGTGAATAGCCAAGGAATTCACGTTGATCCTGCAAAGGTGGAAGCTGTGAAGAATTGGTGTGTTCCTACAACTCCTACCGAAGTTCGTTCTTTTCTTGGTCTTGCTGGTTATTATCGGCGATTCATTGCCAACTTCTCGAGGATCGCGAAACCGCTCACTACTTTGACACAAAAGAATAAACCATTTGAGTGGGGTCCCGAGCAAGAAGAAGCTTTTGAAGCGTTAAAGCAGAAGTTGTGCAATGCTCCTATCTTAACCCTACCCGATGGAAACGACGATTTCACCGTGTATTGTGATGCATCTAAACAAGGCCTTGGTTGTGTTCTCATGCAACGAGGGAAGGTCATAGCTTATGCATCAAGACAATTGAAGGTTCACGAGGTGAATTATACAACACACGATCTCGAGCTTGGTGCTGTTGTCTTTGCTTTGAAGATTTGGAGACACTACTTGTATGGTACGCAATGTATAGTCTACACCGATCACAAAAGCCTTCAACACGTTTTCAATCAAAAAGATCTCAATATGAGACAACGTCGTTGGGTGGAGTTGATTAGTGATTACGATTGTGACATTCGTTACCATCCTGGTAAAGCAAACGTTGTAGCCGATGCACTAAGTCGAAAGATTCACAACAAGATGATCTCATTCCAAGAAATTCGCGATCGACGCCAATGGTTTGACACTTTGGGTGAGTTCGATACTAAGATCCGACTAGATGTCAACGAGACCACTGTACTGCTACAAAACCTGAGAATAGATAGTGACATCGAGTCTAGTATCCTGGAGGCTCAACAAATGGTACAACGAGAAGGAAGAATGAAGGATGAATTGGAGCATAATCTTCTAACTCAATTGGAAACGAAACCCAATGGATTGATGTACTTCGCAAATCGAATTTGGGTTCCAAATCGCGATAACCTCCGTACTTTCATCATGAGCGAAGCTCATCAAACTCGTTATTCTATTCATCTTGGCTCCGATAAGATGTATATGGACCTACGTGGTCAATATTGGTGGCCTGGAATGAAGAAGGACATAGCGACTTACGTAGCTAAGTGTCTCACGTGTACGAAGGTTAAAGCCGAACATCAACGTCCAAGTGGATTACTTGAGCAACCCGAGATCCCTATGTGGAAATGGGAACACATATCCATGGACTTCATAACAAAGCTACCCCGAACCTCTCGAGGACATGATAGCATATGGGTGATCGTTGACCGATTGACCAAGTCGGCACATTTTATACCCATACGTGACACTTACAAGACATCAAAGTTAGCTCGTATTTACGTTGATAAGATTGTAAGTCGTCATGGGGTACCTCTGCACATCATATCCGACCGAGATGCTCGCTTCACTTCACATTTTCGGTCGTCTATGCAAGAACTCTTGGGTACACAACTAGATCTAAGCACGGCTTACCATCCTCAAACTGATGGTCAAACCGAGCGAATGATCCAAACCTTGGAGGATTTGCTACGCCTTTGTGTTCTTGACTTTGGTGGCGATTGGGATATGCATCTACCGCTCGCGGAATTTTCGTATAACAATAGTTACCACTCGAGTATCAAGATGGCACCGTTTGAAGCACTTTATGGTCGAAAATGTCGTTCGCCGATCTGTTGTACCGACATTGGTGAAAACTTCATCACTGGTCCTGAACTTATACAAGAGACGACCGATAAAGTTTCTATCATTCGCAAGAACCTTGAAGTGGCGAGAAGTCGTCAAAAGAGCTATGCTGACAAGCGACGTAAGCCATTGGAATTCCAAGTTGGGGAGATGGTTCTTCTCAAGGTTTCGCCGTGGAAAGGTGTGGTTCGCTTTGGAAAGAAGGGCAAACTGGCTCCAAGATTTGTAGGACCTTTCAAAATCCTGAAAAGGATTGGGAAAGTGGCTTATAAACTAGAGCTACCTTCCGACCTTAGTGGAGTTCATCCTGTATTTCACGTCTCAAATTTGAGAAAGTGTTTGGCTGACGAAAGTCTGCATGTCCCGTTGGAAGACATCCAGATTGACGAGTCATTGCATTTTGTCGAGAAACCTGTAGAAATCATGGATCGCATAATGAAGAAGACTAGAACCACAACAACCCCAATCGTCAAGGTTCGTTGGAAAAATAAACGTGGCGCCGAATTTACTTGGGAACGTGAGGAGCATATGAAGAAGAAATACCCGTTCTTATTTGTATAGTTTCATTTCTTTTAATTTCGGGACAAAATTCTTTTAAGTTGGGGAGACTGTAACATCTCATATTTTCTATTAATTAAAAGTTAACTGTGTTAATTCTTATATGGTTATTTATGCTAATTATGAAACTTGGTGGACTTTTTATGTATGATTTCTTATTTAATTTAAAGTTTATAAGTTAATGAAATAATAATGATGATAACAATAATAATATTAATAATGTTAATCATATTAATAATCATAAAAATAATAATATAATAATAATAATAATAATAATAATAATAATAATAATAATATAATAATAATAATAATAATAATAATAATAATAATAATAATAATAATAATAATAATAATAATAATAATGATAATAATAATAATAATAAGGATTCTTGAACAATTAACACCTAACAAGTTAGATTAAAGTTTAGGGGGTCTTAGTATCATTTTACAAACTTTAAATAGAAGTTTTATGCATAAAATGATAAGAAATTAAAGTGGGAGGGTTAATTGTGTAAAATTTAATAAAAACCCCAAACCACCCGCCCTTACCCCGTTTTTCCGGCGCCTGTTTCCGGCCAACCTCCGGCGGCTCCGGCCACCTATTAAACCCCCAATTTTCTGTCGATTCTTGTTCCCGAAACTATCCCCAACCGTTCTAGAACACGATTCGAACCTTAATTACCCTTTAATTTGAGTTTAAAGTCGATTATGTGGGTCGTTCGGGTTATGTAACCGTCGGCCATCAAGCTCACAACCGTTTGACAATTAAACCTCAATAATAACCTAATTAATCGAACATGAACGATCATATACCTATTCCTAATCGAATACAATCATCAATTTCATCAAAAACCCACAAAAATTACACCTCAGATCCCTTTCACCATCGCGAACTGCAACTTACTCGAAACCCACTCTCTGAACTACCTCAACTGAAATTGATTGAGGGCTAACCATCACCACCTCTCGTGGAAGCTCCCTGTGAAGTTAATTGAGTTAACATCAACGTTTACATCGATTCTGCATCTCCTTCGACCGCGACTTGCTCATCGTTGGATTCACCATCAATTCAAACTAATCCGGGTAATTAAATAGTTGAATATGCTCGATTAACCATGGGGAACAAAAGCCCCATGGTTAATCTGGTGAAGAACATCAAACGAAGTTCAATTTGATTCACAAACTTTCTAGGGTTTATGTGAAATTGGGGATTTAAGGTTTTTAGATGTTATAAGGAATCGGAACCAAGCCTTAACAGGCATAGGCTACCCAGCCTAATGGTTTCACACTTGCATATCATATCTAAGGTCACGGGTTCGAACCCCGTGACCTGCACATTTTTTTAAAAAGGTTTTCAGCCTTGTTTTAATCATGAAAATTTTTTAATAAATATAAAATGATTTTTGCAAACTTCAAATATTTTTATAATCATCCACATTATTTTCTGTGAATTTATTGTTATAAATATTTAAACATCATTCTTTTCTTTTTTTTACATATTTATTAATACTTAGTTTATTTCTATAAAAAAAATAAATTTTAAATAATAGTTTAAATTACTTATTCATTATTTAGTCACTATATATTTTATAATGATGGAATAATCATGATAATTATAGGACTAAAAACGTTTATATATATTTTATAATCAAATTTCACAAATTTTTATAAAGGATTTAATTCCTTTAAAATTTTTATAAATAGTGTTTTACTAAAGAGTTCACAAATCTTATTTATTTTTAAATCCCCAAATTCTAATACCCTAGTTCACGTTAACTCGTTAAACATATATTAACCTAAATCTTGTAATATTTATATATTTAGGTGCCTTGTGACGTGTTATCTTGGAACGACATATATTACTCTTATTGATCCTTATTAAATACTTATTTGACATGTGAGTTTTCCTTGTCCCCTTTTTATAATTTCACACTTATTTGGGGTGAAACATGATGCTCATATTACATACACATTTAAACATTTGAGACTTGTAATGCACATGCAATTCTACTTGTTATTTGGTCATGGTTATTTGTGTATTGTAAGTGTTTATATGAGATACATAGTTTGTTTACAATCATTAACTATTGCTAGCCTGGCGACGTCTTAGATCTTTGGGCCTGACAAGCCTATTTGGTGCTAAAGTCGAGGTATTGCCGACTCCTAGGGGCCGCACGCTTGTTGACTAGGGAACCAAATACACTTAGCCAATCTTTTATACTTGTAATCAAGTCGAGGTTTGGTTGTAACGATATGTGTTCTATAACCTTACTAGCTTATAATCCATGACATGAATTGCTACTTGTAATCTTATTATGTATGAAAACTTGGAAACTCACCAACTATTTTTAGTTGACTCTTTATTTTCATCATGTTTCAGGAAATCCCCAAGTTTAAAGTGGACATTTGAAGCTTGCAATAAAACTAGGACTTGGACCTAGTTAAATAAACAAAACGTTATGCTATGTTTGAGTTATGTTGAACTTATTTCTTTTTGTGACTTATGGTTGTATTTCATTTTAATACTTATGATAATAATATTTGCAATTTAAATATAGCGTTATGTGGCTGTGAACAATCTTAACCCTCACATCTCGACGTTTCCGCCGTCAAGGTTGGGGTGTGACAAACGTTGGCTAATATGGTTTTCGTTTGATCCTATTGACAACCAGAGCAAAGATTGACTGAAGATTGTAAGAGGTGTTATCTACTATTCGCAAGCAACGTCCAAGGGGGAATTTGTTGGAGCATATATAGTCATATATAGTGTGTCCGTCGCTTGTCGAATAGTCTAGACTTAATGTAATACACCTGATATGTTGTAAACACATGAAACTGGATCATTCGCAGGAGCATATGCGAATGAGACTCAGTCGTGCGACTGAGCCTTACTAATGGGCCAGTCGTGCGACTGAGAGATGCGATTGGCCATTCGTAAGACTGAACTATAAGTATGGTCCAGTCGTACGATTGAACCATACGCATGGTCCAGTCGTACGATTGAACCATACGCATGGTCCAGTCGTACGATTGAACCATACGCATGGTCCAATCGCATGAATGGGCCCAGTCGCATCTAATATGGGCCGAAGCCTATATATACCAGTTTCAATGTGTAGAGAGTTAAGGGGTTTGGGGAGGGAGTCTGCCCGGTGCCTAGGGCTGCCGGATGAGAGGGGAGATCATGCTCGATCTCCCCTTGCCAAGAGTCTTGATTCTTATGTTGTAACGAGCTTGTAATCGTTAGGTTTTATCAATAAACCATTATATTATAGTTCGTGTTATTGATTGTCTCTTGGTTTTTGCTGTTGTTTATCCTTCCGTCAAGAACATGCTCGGATGTCTACCGATCCAGTGACTTAACAACCTTTACCTTGACTTATCAAAGCCAACTGTTTTATTTGCACTTGGCTTATAGTTTCTATTCATATATGAATGCTTTTATGTTCTATAAGCTATCATCACCATTTTCCAGTTGAGGTCCATTTCTTCAACGTCATCTGGATCCATCTGGAACAAATCCTACAAAATTAAATCAACTTATGTTAAATGACTTCCCTGGTATGCTTGAAAACTTGCCATAAAGGCTGTAAATGCAGATTTGGACTCTTCATCCTGTAAAAGGATGTTTATAACATCTTTAACTTTGCTAGGGTTAGCAGCGTTAGAAGATGGAGTCTCATTTTGAGTTTTAGGCATTTGAGATTTTGGAGGAGACTGTGGTTGTGGCTGAGTTGAGTAGACAGGTATGCTAGTAAAGAATCCTACTCCCACAAACAGATCACCCTCATCTTCAGGAGTAGCTTCATTCTTAGCAAGAAAAGAATTCTCTATAGTATTTGTTGGAGAAGCAACATACTTATATTGAGAAGTAGACGCAGCTCTATCATTATTCCTTGAGCTTTCATCCATTTCCACCGACTCAGTCTCTTCAATTAACAAATCAAGATCCATGGAAAACTTTTCAGTATGTTTTAACAAAGTTACTGTTTGTTTCCAAGATGATGGAAGTGCATTTAGAAGTCTATCATTTAGGTCTTTAAGATCATTCTTAATCCCTGAAGTTGACATTTCTGTGATAAGTTGCACAAATCTGTTCATCATCTGGTTTATAGTTTCTCCAGAGATATTCTCAAACAATTTAAGTTGCCCTTTTAACTTCTGTCTTTTGAGATCTTGAATCTCTTTTCCTCCTTCACAAATAACTTTTAAAGCTTTATATAAGGTGTACCTAGTTTGGTGATTCTCAAGCCTTGACAGTGCTTTTAAAGGTAACCCTTTACACATGAGAGAATATGTTTTAACATCATTCTTCACCTTCTTCAGATCATCCCCAAGTAATCCATCTTCTGGGTAAGGCTCTTGAGTATCTTTTGTGTATACAAAACCATCAGGACCATCAGAAGTAACAGGGATATAAGGTCCTTTTATAATTGATTTCCATAAATCAGTATCAGTTGAGTTTAAGTGATGTTTCAGCCTGAGTGACCAATTCTTGAAGTCAGCTCTGTTCTTTAACTTTGGTACTTTATTCTTTGAATCTTCAGACTTTGCCATTTTTAAGTTTTGAAGTTAAGAAAATATACTATTTTTGTTGTTTTAAAGATTTAAATGAAGAAATGAAATTTCAATATTTTTGTATTTTTTTAATTTTTTTGAAAAATTTTCTAAGTGTTAGAAGAAAAGTCTGAATCTGATGCACGTGAATAGTTGAAAAGCGCCCAACTTGACTTAGAAAAGCCTAAGGGACTGCCTTAGTAAATTCTGAAATGCATAAGTGTTGAAACGCCTGAACAGTATCAAAACGTCCAAACAGTTCCAAAGTGCCCAAACAGTGATGATGCGCCTGAACAGTTATTAAACGTCTGAATAGTTTCAAAACGCCTGATAGTTTCTAAAAAACGTCCAAACAATGTCAAAACGACCACTCTGAAACACCTAAACAGTGTTAAAGCGTCTGAACAGTGTTCATGCGCCTAAACACTTAGGTGATTTTTCAGATGATTTCAACACTCCAAACGCCTAATTCATCTTCTTCGTAACAACCTGATCTTAACAAACTTTTCAAAACTCGATTAAATGATCTGAAACTCTTCAATCAAGTGTGAAATACACCAAATATCAATCCTTTAACATCAATTTCCTTCGATTAACAACAATTAATCAGAATTTTTTATAATTATTGTTCGACTTTTGAAGAACAGTTCGAACTCAAATCTGACAAAAATTCAGATCTGATAATGTTAACTCACCCAATTGTGATTCAATTCATGTTTCTGGTGATGAAACACAACTGAATTCAGCAATCTATTAATCAATTGCTATCAACAACACAGATTCAAGTGATTCACAGGCTCGAATCACTGAACCGAAAGCTCTGATACCATTTGATAGGTTCAAATGGATCGATCTGTGTTAATGAGGAACTACAATTGATAATAATATGTTCAAAGTAATCAACTAAGCAAATTATCAGATAAATTCATAGTGATTTTATTGATATTAGCAAAGGATTACAAGTACAAAATGGGAGAATTCTGTTGCAAAAGTATTACCTACAAAATACAAATAATCCTATTTATACTAATACAAAAAATAAAGGAACATATATTTACATAATAAGTCCCTATACTATGACAGAAACAAACTAAAACTAATGCTAATCTGTAAGGCTCCAACAAAGTATATTCACCTATTGTCTACACCTATAACATGCTGGACTTAAAATTCTTCTTTTTAAACGCACTCTCTTATAAAACGGAGTTGAGTGTAGATATGTTTAATCTATCCATAAAATATAATATATTTATCAATATTATCATTGATTCATTCTTTATCCTTGATTTGACCCTTTCTTCCTTTCTTCTGATTAAATCACTAAACAACCCCCCAAATAGCTTGGCATGTCGTTGCAGATGCCCCATAATTTATGAATCACAAGATGACAGTGCAATGGTTTGTTGCTTTTTCGAGTTCCAAAATATCAAAGCTTTACCACAGTAAAAGACTACGTTGATAGTACAACTTCTAACACGCATGTTAATGTCATTATAGCTATCACAAAAATCAACTAGCAAGTCATAATACCTTGTTTTATTTGCTTTAATACTTTTTTATTTATTTCTTCTTATGAATCTCGCTCTGTTTATTCCAGTGAGTTATAAATATCTATTATAAATATCTATGCTCATTTCAATATTATTCATTTGTTGTTTAAAGTTCTCATGCGTAACTTCAATCATATCTTATCTCAAAAAATCATTTTATGATTTTTAAATCTAAATTACCAATTATTTAAATTAATATTTCTTTATTCAATCTGTATAATAAATGAGTTTCTAACATGGGCTATGGGCTAAATTAGTCTTATTGGGTAGTAGCCTAAGGTAAAGAAATGGCCATGGGCTAAATTAGTCTTATTGGGTAGTAGCCTAAGGGATTAAAGGCCCATAATCAGCCCTTAACCCACCAAATCAGCCTTCATCTTCCTCATTTGCAACCCTAGCCACCCAAATTCGTACAGAGAGAAAGTAGAGAGAGAAAGTGAAGAAAACTCAAGATTTGGAGCTTTAAAGGTTAAGAAATTGAAGATTTGGGTGTTGGAGCATCAAACCATAAGAAAGGAGCAACAAATCCAGGTAAGAATCGGCCTCTAAACCCTTCTGTAGATCAAACCCAGATTCTAGGGTTATGGGTTTTGAAAAGTTGCAAAGAATCGCATAAAGGTCACATTTTTACGTATGAAAACATGTATAAAGCTTAGATATAGCCTCATGGTTGATAAACTAAGAGATTGGACGTAAAAAGTTGTGATTTTCGGTTAAAAATGGGCTGGTTCGTAATTTTTATGCGATCTGCGAAATTGTCTATGCATCCAACAAAATTGCATATTCAAGCTGCGAAACTGTGGGTTTTTTGCGAAATTTATAGTTTCGCAGGTAATTTCGCAGCCATGGAAATTCCAACGAAAGTTGGGCGAAACTGCCATCCGAAACAGGCAGTGAAACTGGCAGCGAAACTATTAGCGAAACTGCTTTTCTAGCAGCGAAATTAGCATCAAATTTAGGCAGAAATTAACCCCTTTAAGTGTTAACTTATCTGCAGGCTGTGTAGTGTGATCCTAGCCTAGAAAGCTTAGTTTTGAAGTCACTCACGGTATCCAGGTGAGTTCTAGATCCCCTATTTATAATTTTTTCCATGCTTTGGGGCTATTATGCATACTAAATATACGTTTTTAAATGACCAAGATTTTAAGAGGTTTTAATAGGTAGATCGATTTTTCTATAAGGAAATGTGTTATATAAATACTTAAAAATAGAAATTTCTCGCGCTGACCTGGCAGCCCGGCCCCAGCCAGAGGCGTTGCCCCTTAAACCCCACTAAGGGCTGCTGCCCCTAGGACCCCGCTGGCAGGGGCTGCCGCCCCCAAACCCCCGCTGTCTCGTGGCGGGTCGGTGATGTTTTTATGATGACATGTACTTGATATGTTATGTTGTGTACCTGTAAAGTATTATATATTAAAGTGGAAGATGATATTAATGAAAAGTGAAACTTAATGAATGTTACCCCCGGGCCCATTTGATGATGAAAAGTCTTGCAAGCACTATGATCGACTTCACTTACGTGAGTCTGATGTATGATGATTGATCCGTATTCATGAGCGGGCTATGTGCCTTGCAGTGTGGATCAACTGTCAGAGGTTAGCTACCATGATGATGTGTACCGACAAGGATCGACATTCGTTGTCGATCAATATGGAGCTCTTCCTTTGTGAAATCTCATTTATGATGAAAATGAAAGATAATGAAAGATTTTAACACCCGGAAATTTTCTTTGAAGCCGACGAAAGAAGAAAAAGAAATAAAACCAAATTCGAGAGACCAAACTTGCAAAACGGGAGAAGGTTGAATGAGTGGGAGTATAAAAGAGGGAAGGGCAGACCACACCCTCCCCCACACTCACAAAAATCAGCCATAGAGAGAAAAGAGGAAGAAAGTGGTCTCAAGCTTCGGGTTTTCATGGATTCGGGCGTGAAAGTTGAAGTGTAGCGGGTCGGATTGAAGCTCTATTCGATGGGGCTGTTTGTGTGAGTTCTAGGACCCCTCTTTTACATGATTTCAACTGATTTGGGGCTGGAACACATAGTAAAACCCGTTTTTGAAGTGTGTGTGTTAAACCCGTGTGTATGTGTTTGTGTGTGATGCGAATGAGTTTTGTTTGGGCTTGTGTGTGCTGGAATGGTGTTGTGGTATGTGTTTCTAAGGTTTAGGATGGTTGATTTGGGCTTAGAACGAGTTTGGGAGAGCTTGGAGGCCGAAAATGGCAGATTGGGTTCGGGATGAACTGCATTCTGCATCAGCTAGGGCTAGGCGACCGAATGGCATGCGACTGGAGGCCATACGACCGAAAGGCATGCGACTGAGGTCCATGCGCACGATTGCCATGCGACTGAGGTCCATACGCATGTATGTCATACGACTGAAGTTCATGCGCCTGTAAGGTATGCGATTGAAGGTTATACGACTGAGGTCCATGCGCCTGGAGGCCATGCGATTGATGTTCATTCGCACGAAGGGTATGCGACTGAAGCCCATGAGCCTGAAGTCATGCGACTGAAGGTCATACGCATGAAAGCTATGCGACTGAGAGTCCATACGCATAGGTGTCCATTCGCCCATAGGTCCATCCACATAGAGTCCATTCGCCTGATGTCCATTCGCCTAAGTGTTCAGTCGCCTGGAAGGCCATGCGACTGGAGGGTGTCCATACGCCCAAGTAGGGCTCATACGCCCGAAAGAATATAGTTTATTTACTGACTTTTGGGAGAAAGTGCAGATGTAAGTTTTGACGTGGAAGGTTCCCGGTAGTTCATGTAAGTTGACTTTTGAGACCATAGAGGCTATGTTGGGCATGATGATGATGATGTATGATGTTGTATGATTATGCATGATGTATGCTATGTATGTATGATGATGCTCCGTATGATGATGTTGACTGTGTATGTTGATGTTCCTTATTACTATGTATGATTATTTTCCCTTGGCTTTACGTGAAATGTTAATGAATGAAGTGAAGGTATTATGTAACGTAAAATGGAAGATAATGAAAGAGGAACATGATGAATGAATGCATGCATTAATAAACGATGATATGTAACAAAAGTCTTGCAAGGCTTGGATGTCGGGACACGCCCCATTGTAGGGTGTTAGCCCAACGGTGTGCGGGTTAGCTACCCTAGAAGGATGCACATCGGGGTCCTTCTTTGTGATTGACCATTTGTATAGAACCATTGTTGCTTGCCTTTGGTACTGTGGCCAGGGTGCTGTGCACCGTGATGGAAGGTCTAAGATAGGCTTCGGCCCAGTACCAGCTGATGGAAGGGCAAAGCGCATGACAATGGTACACCTAAATTTTTACCTTTGGTACTGCGGCCAGGGTGCTGTGCATTGTGATGGAAGGTCTATGATAGGCTTCGGCCCAGTACCAGCTGATGAAAGGGTAAAAATTCATGGTTTTGACGGAAAGAAAAGATGTAATGATGAACGAACGAATGAAAGTAAGAAAGTATAAATGAATGGAAGTTAATGGATGAATGATGAAGATAATAATGATATTATCTATGTGTACGTATGATGTATGATCACATGCAAAAGTAAAGAACGGTTTTAATGAAAGAAAAGTATGTTTTATTATAAAACTAGAACTCACTCACCAACGCTGACTTTTATGTGTTTCCAGTTGGCAGGTAATGGTTGCTGAGGATGGCACGGGACGGCTACTCATCTCTTTTGGATGACATTCTTTTGTTTAAATGTTTTTGCTTTGTAACGCGAATGAACGATGTTTTGAAATGAACGACTGTATTAACTTGCAAAAGCATATATAATGAAATGAGATGTTTATTTTGATGATTCCGATGCGTTGTTTATGAAAGTTGAATGTAATTATAAGTTTTATGAGCAATGATTAACCAGCTGTGAGCGTCCCGGGAACGGGGCCTTACAAGTTGGTATCAGAGCCAAAGTTTAAGTGAAACGGGTAAATTTTCAAAATAAACCTTAACTTAAACTGAAAATGGGACGGAAAGGGAAGAGATGCCAATCTGAGTAGCTGCGTGTCATCAGGTATTTTTCATAATGTTAATCGGTATTACGTGCGCATGTTATGTGGTTTATGTGCTGTATGTAGATTTAGATACTGATGTAGTCAGGATAGGTAATGCTCGAGGTATGAAGAGTGAAGTAAGTGGCTTATCACAACTGGCCAGTGTAATTAGGGACTTACTATACTTGACATAAACTGAGTTGTTCCTTTGAATGACCGTGTTGTTGTTTGAATCTTTCAGTGTGTGTGAGGTTGGCCGGTGGTAGATCTTCAAAAGCTTTAAGGGGTGGAGGTCGTGGTGGGCCTGGTGCTGAACCGCGACCCAAAAGAGGAAGGCCTAGAGTTTAAAAGGTGGTTAATGAAGAACCGGAGACCCCTCATCCGGAGGACGGTGATGAGAGTGCTAACTTGAGAGCCTCAGTAAAGGAGGTTGTTATGAAAGAAGTTCATCAGGTTATGCAGACGATCTTACCGTCTGTGGTGTCTAAAGTAATTGAGGCTGTAAAGGAAGGAGAAAGAAATGAAATAAACAGGTCCTTGGGAGGACGGGAGCAACCGAAGCCTGAAACGGTTCTCTCTGATAATGAAGAAGAGGAAGAAGAAGAGCCTGCGCCGGAAGCGGCACGAGGCTGTAACTATGGGGCGTTTCAATGATGCAAGCCCCCTACTTTTGATGGTAACGGCACTGCTGCTGCTGCTCACCGATGGGTGAGAGAAATGGAAGTTGTTATGAATATCAGCGAGTGCCGGGAGGATCAGAAGGTAAAGTTTGTTGCCCATTCTTTCGTGGACTCAGCTTTATGCTGGTGGGACAATATTGTCCAAGCTGAGGGTAGTCGGGCTATTGGGAGGATGAGATGGTCCAAACTGAAGAAGTTGGTGATTGAGGAGTTCTGTCCTCATAGAGAAATGGACAAAGTTGAGAGAGAGTTCCTTCAGCTGGAGGCGGGAACCATGACATATCAGCAGTATACCACCAAGTTCAACAAAATGGCACGTCTGGTGCCGGATCAGGTGACGCCTCTGTCGCGGAAGATTAAGAGGTACATTCAGGGCTTGCTAGTGGATATTTACAGGCACATGATCGCTGCCCGACCGAGTACGTTTAGGTCGGTGGTGGATTTGGCAGGGAGGTTGTATGATGAGAGAGTTGTTGTGGTAGTGGCTGAAGGTAGCAAGAAAGGGAGTGGTTATCAGAACTGGAATGGGAAGAGGTTTGGTCGGGGTGATGCCTCGACAGGTAACAAGAAGGCACGGGTGGATGACCGCCGTGTGGTCACATCGAGTGCGGGTTCGAGGAAGTGTGGTAGATGTGGAAAGGAGCACAGTGGGGAATGCAGGCTGGGGTCGAACTTGTGCTTCAAATGTGGGAAGATGGGGCATGTAGCAAGGGACTGTCGTATGGTCTGGTGTTTTAACTGTGGTGTGGAGGGCCACATGAGTAAGGATTGTAAGAAAACCGAGGGCTGAGGGTTCCGGGGTGAAGAAGGCCGGAGGAGAGGGACCAAGGGCGAGCGCCAGGGCGTTCACAATGACACAGGAAGAGGCTAGAACGGACCCTGACGTTGTATCTGGTACGTTTCTAGTGAACCAAACTTTAGCTTCTGTGTTATTTGATTATGGTGCTAATAAAAGTTTTATTTCTGCTGCTTTCTGTGCTAAGCTGCCTGTTAGTGTTAGACGTGTTGATGCGCCTTTTGATGTAGAAACTGCCATAGGTAAGTCTACCCGGATTTCTGAGATGATAACAGACTGTGATGTGGAACTAGAAGGTCATAAGTTTCCTGTTAGACCGTTTGTGATGACCTTAGGTGGTTTTGATGTAGTTCTTAGGATGGATTGGTTAGCGGACTATGAGGCGAACATTGTGTGTCGCAAGAAGATGATTCGTTTGACAGCGCCTGATGGGAGTTCGGTGACGGTTTATGGTGATCGGGTCACGACGATTTCGAAAGTGATTTCAATGGCGGTGGCGGGAAAGTGTATGAGGCGTGGATGTAGTGCCTACTTGGCCTATGTAAAGGATGTGGATACGCCAACACCACAACTATCCGACTTACCGGTTGTGTGTGACTTTCTATATGTATTTCCCGAAGACTTACCAGGAGTGCCACCTGACCGCGAGATCGAGTTTCAAATTAATTTGATAGCGGGTGCCCAACCTGTTGCCAAGGCGCCGTATTGGTTGGCTCCTACTGAGATGAAAGAGTTGATGGAACAATTGCACGGTTTGCTTGATAAGGGGTTCATTAGACCAAGTATCTCTCCTTGGGGTGCTCCGGTCCTGTTTGTGAAGAAGAAAGACGGTAGTATGAGGATGTGTATTGACTACCATGAACTGAATAAGTTGACGATAAAGAACCGATACCCCTTACCGAGAATTGATGATTTGTTCGATCAGCTTCAAGGTGCTAGTTGGTTTTCAAGGATAGACCTTCGATCATGCTATCATCAGTTAAAGGTGAAAGAGCAGTATATCCCTAAAAAAGCTTTTTCACACGCGTTATGATCACTACGAGTTTCTTGTCATGTCTTTTGGTTTGACCAATGCACCAGCTGCTTTTATGGATCTATTGAATCGAGTGTGTCGGCCGATGTTGGACAAATCATTGATCGTGTTTATTGATGATATCTGATTTATTCGAAGAGCGAGATAGAGCATGCCGGTCACATTCGGGAGGTTCTGGAGACGTTGAGAAGGGAGAAGTTGTACTCCAAGTTCTCCAAGTGCGCGTTCTGGTTGCGCGAGGTTCAATTATTGGGTCATGTGGTGAATCCTGACAGGATTATGGTGGACCCGGCAAAGGTGGAGGCGGTGATGCAATGGAAGTCACCAAAGACGCCATCCGAGATTCGTAGCTTCTTGGATTTGGCGGGCTACTACAGAAGATTCATTCAAGGCTTCTCTGAGATCGCCTCTCCACTAACTAAGTTGACCCGGAAAGATGTGAAGTTTGTATGGGGTCAAGCTCAAGAGAAGGCGTTCGAGGAATTGAATCGGAGATTGACTCAAGCTCCTGTTCTGTCATTACCCGATGGAAGTGAAGATCTGGTGGTTTATTCTGATGCTTCTTACTCGGGGTTGGGGTGTGTGTTAATGCAGAGAGGGAAGGTTATAGCCTATGCATCCCGACAGTTGAAGGTTCATGAGATCAATTATCCTACTCATGACTTGGAGCTAGCAGCCGTGGTCTTTGCGTTAAAGATATGGAGGCACTACCTGTATGGGACGAAGTGCACCATATTCACTAACCACAAGAGCTTGAAGTACTTCTTTGAGAAGGAGATGGTTGGAGCTCATAAAGGACTATGACTGCAAGATCCGTTACCATCCGGGCAAAGCCAACGTGGTGGCGGATGCCCTTAGCCGAAAGGAGAGACCCGAGCCGATTCGGGTGAAAGCTTACCAGTTGATCATGACCTCGGATGTGATGAGACAAGCCAAAGAGTTTCAAGATAAGGCGTTGAAAGAAGATCATGTTAACTCTGAAAGAATGAGAGGTCTGGTTGCGGAGTTGGGTGAAAACACACTTGGTGTTAGAACCCTATTTGGACGAATGTGGATTCCTCGTTTTGGGGATCTACGGGTGAAGATTATGGATGAAGCTCACAAGACTCGATACTCTATTCATCCCGGTGCTACCAAGATGTACCAAGACATGAAGAATGATTATTGGTGGTCGGGTATGAAGCGTGACGTAGTGGAGTATTTGAGTAAATGTCTTACTTGTTTACAAGTGAAGGCCGAGCATCAGAAGCCGTATGGGAAGATCCAACCTTTGGATTTACCGGAATGGAAGTGGGAGCACATCACCATGGATTTCATTACAAAGCTACCACGTACTCCGAAAGGGTATGATGCCATATGGGTGATAGTTGACTGTTTGACGAAGAGTGCTCACTTCCTGCCGATTAGCGAGACATATTCTTCTGAGAGGTTGGCCTATCTATTCATCAAGGAAATTGTAACTCGTCATGGTTTGCCGGTCTCTATTGTGTCTGATCGTGACACCCGGTTTACATCTAAATTTTGGAAGAAATTCCACGACGCGATGGGGACGAGGTTACACATTAGCACAGCTTATCATCCCCAGACAGATGGTCAGTCTGAAAGGACCATTCAGACGTTGGAGGATATGCTTCGTGCTTGTGTTATCGATTTTGGAGGTTAGGATGACCACTTATCGTTAGCTGAGTTCTCATATAACAACAGTTATCATGCCAGCATTGGTATGCCACCTTATGAGATACTATATGGTAGGAGATGCAGGACACCCGTCTATTGGAGTGACATTGGTCAGAAGGATATAGGAAGCGTCAAGGTAATTGAGGCTAAAACTGAGAAGCTTGAAAAGATCAAGGCCTTCATGAAGGTAGCCAAAGATAGACAGAAGTCGTATGCTGATAAACGACGCAGACCGATTGATTTCCAGGTGGGTGACCGGGTTATGTTGAAGGTTTACCTTGGAAGGGTATCATCCGGTTCAGAAAGCGGGACAAATTGAGCCCAAGGTATATAGGGCCTTTCCGAATCATTGCTCGAGTAGGAGAGGTGACCTATAGACTGGAGTTACCAAATGAGCTAAGTGTGATTCACCCGACATTCCACGTATCTCATCTGAGGAAATGTTTAGCGGACGAGGATATGATTGTTCCACTGGAGGATATCGAGGTAAATGAACCGCTCAATTATGTGGAGCAACCAGTGGCAATCATCGATCGAAAAGAGAAGAGGCTGATGAATAAAGTGGTTCCTCTTGTGTGTATACAGTGGAAGCATAGGAAAGGATCCGAGTCAACGTGGGAGACCGAAGAAGAAATGAGGCAGCATTACCCACGTTTGTTCGAGTAATGACAGGTTTCGGGGACGAAACCTAAATAAGGGGGGTAAACTTGTAACACCCGGTAATTTTCTTTGAAGCCGACGAAAGAAGAAAAAGAAATAAAGTCCGAATTCGAGGGACCAAACTTGCCAAAACGGGAGAAGGTTGAATGAGTGGGAGTATAAAAGAGGGGAGGGCAGCCCACACCCTCCCCCATACTCACAAAATCAACCATAGAGAGAAAAGAGGAAGAAAGTGGTCTCAAGCTTTGGTTTTTCGTGGATTCGGGCGTGAAAGTTGAAGTGTAGCAGGTTGGATTGAAGCTCTATTCGACGGGGCTATTTGTGTGAGTTCTAGACCCCTCTGTTATACTATTTCAACTGATTTGGGGCTGGAACACATAGTAAAACCCGTTTTTGAAGTGTGTGTGTTGAACCCGTGTGTATGTGTTTGTGTGTGATGCGAATGGGTTTTGTTTTTGGGCTTGTGTGTGCTTGAATGGTCTTGTGGTATGTGTTTCTAAGGTTTAGAATGGTTGATTTGGGCTTATAACGAGTTTGGGAGAGCTTGGAGGCCGAAAATGGCAGATTGGGTTCGGGATGAACTGCATTCTGCATCAGCTAGGGCTAGGCGACCGAATGGCATGCGACTGGAGGCCATACCGCCGAAAGGCATGCGACTGAGGTCCATGCGCACGATTTCCATGCGACTAAGGTCCATACGCATGTTAGTCATACGACTGAAGTTCATGCGCTTGTAAGGTATGCGATTGAAGGTTATACGACTGAGGTTCATGCGCCTGGAGGCCATGCGACTGAGGTTCATTCACATGAAGGGTATGCGACTGAAGCCCATGCGCCTAAAGTCATGCGAATGAAGGCCATACACATGAAAGCTATGCGACTGAGAGTCCATACGCATAGGTGTCCATTCGCCCATATGTCCATCCGCATAAAGTCCATTCGCCTGATGTCCATTTGCCTAAGTGTTCAGTCGCCTGGAAGGCCATGCGACTAGAGGGTGTCCATATGCCCAATTAGGGCTCATACACCCGAAAGAACATAGTTAATTTACTGACTTTCGAGGGAAAGTGCAGATGTAAGTTTTGACGTGGAAGGTTGCCGGTATTTCATGTAAGTTGACTTTTGAGACCATAGAGGCTATGTTGGGCATGATGATGATGATGTATGATGTTGTATGATTATGCATGATGTATGCTATGTATGTATGATGATGCTCTGTATGATGATATTGACTGTGTATGTTGATGTTCCTGATTACTATGTATGATTATTTTCCCTTGGCTTTACGTGGAATGTTAATGAATGAAATGAAAGTATTGTGTAACGTAAAGTGGAAGATAATAAAAGAGGACCATGATGAATGAATCCATGCATTAATAAACGATGGAATGTAACAAAAGTCTTGCAAGCCTTAGATGTCGAGACACACCCCATTGTAGGGTGTTACCCCAACGGTGTGCGGGTTAGCTACCCCAGAAGGATGCACATCGGGGTCCTTCTTTGTGATTGACCATTTGTATAGAACCATTGTTGCTTGCCTTCGGTACTGCGGCCAGGGTGCTATGCACTGTGATGGAAGATCTATGATAGGCTTCGGCCCAGTACCAGCTGACGGAAGTTCATGGTTTTGACGGAAAGAAAAGATGTAATGCTGAACGAACGAATGAAAGTAAGAAAGTATAAATGAATGGAAGTTAATGGATGAATGATGAAGATAATAATGATATTATCTACGTGTACTATGATGTATGATCACATGCAAAAGTAAAGAACGGTTTTAATGAAAGAAAAGTATGTTTTATTATAAAACTAGATCTCACTCAGCAACGCTGACTTTTATGTTTTTCCAGTTGGCAGGGTTGCTGAGGATGGTACGGGGCGGCTACTCAGCTCTTTTGGATGGCATTCTTTTGTTTAAATGTTTTTGCTTTGTAATGCGAACGAACGATGTTTTGAAATGAACGATGTTTTGAAATGAACGATGTTTTGAAATGAACGACTGTATTGACTTGCAAAAGCATATATAATGAAATGAGATGTTTATTTTGATGATTTCGCTGCGTTGTTTATGAAAGTTAAATGTAATTATAAGTATTATGAGCAATGGTTAACCAGCTGTGAGCGTCCCGGGAACGAGGCCTTACAAAGATAATGAACATGCTTATTATGATGTAAGAAATGTTATGTATTATGATGTATGCGTGGTCATTATATGAAGGATAAAGTTATATTTTCTTATTAATCTAAAACTAGAACTCACTCAACAAAGCTGACTTTTATGCATAATAGTTGACAGGTAAATGATGCTGGTGGGGATGGCACGAGGTGGGA
This sequence comes from Flaveria ramosissima, assembly GCA_025215565.1. Lineage (NCBI taxonomy): Eukaryota > Viridiplantae > Streptophyta > Magnoliopsida > Asterales > Asteraceae > Flaveria > Flaveria ramosissima. Next base: position 9,115,304 of record CM046035.1, read on the forward strand.
AGCTACTTGGATGGCAGTGGATGACATTTCTATTTATAAAATCTTTTATTGTAATTCAAGAACAAGTACTATGTTTTATTTACAATTTAAGGACAAATATATGAGTACAATATGGTTTCCAAGTTTTAAATGATTGTTTATTAAATTCCGCTGCAATGTTTTGGTTATTAAAAATGATTTTATGCTATGATTAACCAACTGTGAGATTTCCCGGGAACGGGGTCTTACAATACTATACTGAAAGGAATTTTTAAAATTCTCTAAAATTTCGACCCTATGAAAAAATTCCTTGTATTATTTCATGTTTACATCTCTAGTCGACAATTTTATCATCTCATACCAACCACTCCATGCACCACCCGTGTAATTCCTTAAGCTTGAGGATGAAAGTTGGAAATTGGACAAATTAACTCTTCATTATAACTCCAAATCAAATTATGAAAAAGAGTCAAAAGAGAGATGTGGTTTATGCAGCTCTACTGTGCTTTTTTATTGTCTTTATTGAACTATATATTGCTACTATTCGAATAACAGCTAAACCATGTTACTCCGCCAGTATTAACTTCCTACATCAAACACCAATACACTAACTAAATAGCCAACAATTGAGTTCTTGAATCCCCTTTCAATAATTTTAGATTAATTCATCAACACCTTCGTCGTTCATTTCATTTTCATCTGCTTTCAATGATGTCGCCGGAGAAAAGCTAGACGTAGAGGCCGGAGAAGAAGAGTAGGGTAGTAGGGTTCTTTTTTTACGACGATTGATATTATTTTTATAGGTTTTATATGAGTTTATATGATTGCAATCAGTGCTACTGTCATTGCTTTCTATTTGCTAATTGGGCTTATCTTATAGAGTTATAGTGTAGGATCATACATCTTCAGTTGTTAATCTGTATGCCAAACTGAAAATAACATAGTAAAAATATCACTTTTTGACCTGTAAGATAATCATCCTTAGTTATATAAAATGTAGCTTGTAAAATATAGACGTTTGAGACAAAGACCCAAAAATAATTTCCCATCATCTCATTGTTAAATTCTATCAGGTTTGTTAAAATCTATTGTGCAAGCACCTTTGATCCAAATTAACTATTTTGTGTGAGTGATGTTGATGTGTTTGATAATGGTTACAAACGAAGGATGTACGGCCAAACAGAACATTCTATTAATGGCTACTTAATTGTCTAAATGCATAAGACCAAAGCTACAAAAACAAAGTACATGGTGGACGTAGTTGTGATTGAGCTTGCAAAGCTTCATAAAGGCATCTCTTTTTCAATTCACATGTTAATCTCATGGTCTAATTATGTTATTTCACAAGTAATTAATCATACTCAGAATGCACATAACAAAGACGTTTATTTTGATGGTGAAGCAACGATACATGAGTTTAATTTTGAGTAAAAATTAACCATAATAAAAATATGATATTAGTTTTGAGGAATTAATGTACGTATGCTTGTTTTCAGTGTTTTACTTTGTAGTATGTGTACGGTGAAGCAGTATTAAGATGATCAAGGAGGCTTGATGGATAGAATTGTAACTTGAAGGATGTTGAACATGCAATCAACCAAGACGAAAATATGAACCAGACATCGATTTAGACCACTATGTTGAGATCCTTTATTGGCAACCAAAGGAAAAATTGGACTCAACATTTTTGTTTATTTTAACGTAGTTGTTGCCTAACTTTAAATATATTGTATTGTTTATGTTTTGCTATTTGTTTTTTAACGTGGTTGTGTACTTTGATTCTTATGTTAGGTTCATGCTTCCAAAGTTGAAAATAAACTTTGAGAACTGAGAATGAGAAGTGTCTATCTCATTGAATATCTAACTTTTTTTATTATGATATGTAAAATGTAATTTCATTAATAATAACATGTATAGATTTATGTATTATAGCATTATTACACATTGTAGAATTATATAATTTTTATTATAAACCCGTGTAATACACGGGTCTATAACCTAGTTGAACTATATAGTGTTACTATTCGAATAACAACTAAACCATGATATTCCGCCAAGTATTAACTTCCTACATCAAACACCAATACACTATCTAGATTGCCAACAATTGAGTTCTTAAATCCCCTTTCAATAATTTTAGATTAATTCATCAACATCTTTGTCGTTCATTTCATTTTCATCTGCTTTCACTGATGTCCGTTGGAGAAAAGCTAGACATAGAGGCTGGAGAAGAAGAAGAAGAAGAAGAGCAGGGTAGTTGGTCAGGCGAATCGGTGTGAACCGCGGTGGACCTCCTGGTGGTTCCGGCGAGTGAGCTGAGCTGAGTGGCCCGTGAGGTCACCGGAGTAAGAAACCATAAAACTGGATGGCTCGGTGGGGCTCCGCTCAACTTGTTTCCAAGCCTTGCACTCTTTTGTTGTGCTACACCTGTAGTAATTTCTAAACAGACAAACAACAAAAATATTTAACGTTACACAAGGAAAATTAACCTCATAACTTGTCAACCATTATTCCTTAGCGAATCATAAATCATGTCAATAACTTTTTCTTTGGTTTTTCAACACATAAATAGAATTCTAGAGATGTGAATTTATACTGATACACATAACACATGTAACATGATTTTTTTAATTTGAGTTTTTACTAAATGGGTACAGATAAGTTTTGATTTAAATATGTAAATATGTTTGTTTAAAAGCATATATCTTGGGTTAATCTAATGGATTTGAAAGTTGACTCGTTTATTTTTATAGCTGAATTAGAATTGATTTATAAACATTCCAAATTTTCCCTATAAATTTATAAATCTATAGAGTAACGCATAATGGTTTAGAAAAATCATGTTCATTTCAACCGTCGAGTGAAGATTCGAGTCTAGATTCGTATTAACTTTTCGAATATTGATATGTTATATCCAATTTGTCAATCTCTAAACACGACTTGTTTAATACACCTACATAAATTAATATATACATATAATAATCACTATTTTTCTTTGAATGGCAATAATCATCAACTAAGATCATTCACAACTCATTCACTATACGTATTCATATAATTACACTAAAACTCATTATTTCTTCTCTCTTATTTTCAATTAAATAATATTTGTATATCTTTACCATTACTTTTTCTCTCTCATTCACTCAAAACCACTTAAAATATATTAAAAACAGTATAGTGTTTTGAATAGCGTTTCTCAAAAATACAGATTGAATAGTAAATTTATCATATTTTTCACTTACAACTACTTATAATCATACCATGTATTATAGAAAATACACTCAAATAAATTTAAGCCTCTTCCTTCATCTCTATAACACCCCGAAAAATCAAAACGAGTCATTAAAGATAATAGGCTTAATTAATGGGTATTTTATAAAAGAAGGAAATGGGTTATGGGCTAAATTGGGTTTATGGGCAAGAGCTTAATTGATTAAGGCCCATAATCAGCCCCTTAACCCACCCAAAGCAGCCTCCATCTCCATCATTTGCAACCCTAGCCACCAAATACGTAGAGAGAGAAAGTGAAGGAAACTCAAGATTTGGAGCTTCAAAGGTCAAGAGATTGAAGATCTGGGTTTTCAAGCATTAAACCACAAGAAAGGAGCAACAAATCTAGGTAAGAATCGACCTTTAAACCCTTCTGTAGATCAAACCCAGATTCTAGGGTTTTGGGTTTTGAAAAGTTGCAAAGAATCGCATAAAGGTCACATTATTACGTATGAAAACATGTATAAAGCTTAGATTTTGCCTCATGGATGATAAACTAAGGGTTTGGACGTAAAAAGTTACGATTTTGGGTTAAAGATGGGTTGGTTCCTCATTTAAGCTCGATCTGCGAAACTGTGCATGTATCTAGCGAAATTGCATGTTCAAGCTGCGAAACTGTGGGTGTTCTGCAAAACTATAGTTTCGCAGGTAATTTCGCAGCCATGAAAATTCCAAAGAAAGTTGGGCAAAACTGCCATGCGAAGCTGGCAGTGAAACTGTTAGCGAAACTGTCAGCGAAACTGGCAGCGAAACTGCTTTTCTGGAAGCGAAATTAGTAGCGAATTTAGGCAGAACTTAACCCCTTAGACTGTTAACTTGTGTGCAGGCTGTGTAGTGTGATCTTAGCCTAGAAAGCTTAGTTTACAAGTTATTCGTGGTATCCGGGTGAGTTCTAGATCCCCTATTTATAAGTTTTTCCATGTTTTGGGGCTATTATGCATACTAAAAATACGTTTTAAATGACCAAGATATTAAGAGGTTTTAACAGGAAGAACGATTTTTTTATAAGTAAATGTGCTATATAAATGTTTAAGTATAAAAATTTTTCACGCTGACCTGGCAGCCTGGCCCCAGCCAGGGGCGTTGCCCCTTGGACCCCACTAGGGGCTGCTGCCCCTAGGACCCCGTTGTCAGGGGCTGCCGCCCCCGAACCTCCGCTGTCCCGCGGAGGGACGGTTATGTTTTATGATGACTAGTACTTGGTATGTTGTGTACTTAATAAGTTAAGTATTATATATTAAAGTGGAAGATGATATTAATGAAAAGCGAAACTTAAGGAATGTTACCCCCGGACCCATTTGATGATGAAAAGTCTTGCAAGCACTATGATAGACTACACTTATGTGAGTCTAACGTATGATGATGGATCCGTATTCATGAGCGGGCTACGTGCCTTGCAGTGTGGATCAACTGTCGGGGGTTAGCTACCGTTTTCATGTGTACCGACAGGGATTGGCATTTGTTGTCGATCAACATGGAGCTCTTGCTTTGTGCAATCTTGTTTATGATGAAAATGAAAGATAATGAAAGAATGAAAGACAATGAACATGCTTATTATGATGCAAGTAATGTTATGTACTATGTTGTATGCATGGTCATTATATGAAGGATAAATTTAATATTTTCGTATATTATTTAAAACTAGAACTCACTCAGCGAAGCTGTCTTTTATGCATAATAGTTGGCAGGTAAACGCTGATGCTGGGGATGGCACCATGGATCTACTTGGAGAGCAATGGATGGCAGTCCTGTTTATGAGATCTTTATTGTATTTTCAAACAATGCAATATGTTTTTATTCTATTTAAAGATAAATGTATGAGTACAATATGATTATTAAAAATGATTTTATGCTATGATTAACCAACTGTGAGGTTTCTAGGGAACGGGGCCCTACAAGTTGGTATTAGAGCCAAAGTTTAAGAGAATTGGGTAAACTGTTTTCAAAACCTAAACTTAAACTAAAAATGGGACCGAATGAAGGATGCCAATCCAAGTAGCTACATGCCATCAGGTAAAGTTTCAAGTAAAACCAGAAATATGTGCCTGTGCTATGTGGTTTATGTGCTTCTATATTTGAATACTGACATGCGTTAGGATAGTGATTGCTTGGGACAGGAGAGTAAGGTAAGTGGTTAATCACACTTGGCCATTGTAATTAAGGACTTACCGTACTTACAATGAACTGAGCAATTATCTTGAATAACCATTTTGGTGTTTGAATCTTATAGGAATTAGTTATGGCTGGTAGAAAATCTGGGAAGGCAACCCGAGGAGGTGCTCGTGGCGGGCGTACTACTGAGCCACGTGTCACCCGGAGTAAAGCTAAGGCTCCCGAGACCGTTCATGAGGAGTCAGACCTCCATAGTCACCTGGAGGGGGAGGGATCAGCCACCCTCAAACCTACTATGAAGGAGGCTATCGCTGACGAAGTCTACAATGTCATGCAAAATGTCTCACCCTCGGTGGTGACCGAGGTGATCAAAGCAGTCAAGGATGGAGAGAAAGCTGAGAAGAAGGGGAAGGAAAGTGAGAGGAATTCAGGAAAGTCCACTGGGAGGACTGAGGAATCTGAAGAGGAGCCATCAAACCCTAAGGTGGTAGTCCATGATGACGACAGTGATGAGGAGTCCGAGAGAGAGACTACTAGAGGGTGCAACTATGGGGCATTTCAAAGGTGCAAGCTCCCAGCCTTAGACGGTAACGGCAATACTACTGCCGCTCATCGCTGGCTTAGAGAGATGGAAGCGGTACCGGAAATTTGTGAGTGCCGGGAAGATCAAAAAGTTAAGTTTGCCACTCATTCTTTTGTTGACTCAGCGTTGTGTTGGTGGGACAATGTTGTTCAGGCTAAAGGAAAGCGATCGATAGCCAGAATGAAGTGGTCTGAGTTGAAGGAGTTGGTGCTGGAGGAGTATTGTCCCCATTGAGAATTAGACAAGAATGAGAAGGAGTTCTTGTATTTGGAGGCTGGGAACATGACTCATCAAGAGTATACCTCCAAGTTCAATGAACTTGCGAGACTTGTGCCAGACATGGTGACACCTGCGTCCAAGAAGATTAAGAGATACATGCAGGGTTTGCCCGTGGACATCAGGAGGCACATGATTGCAGCCAGACCGGGTACGTTTAGGTCTGTGGTGGATTTAGCTAGGAGACTATACGATGAAAGAGATCCGGTGCCTGTACAAAACAAGGTGGAGAGATGGAGTGGGAATAAGAATGGAAATGGGAAGAGGTTCGGAGGTGACAACTTCAGGATTGGGGAGAAGAGGATGAGAGTTGAGGATCAGTCAGGGAGGCGAGGAAATTCAGGTGAAGGAGGTGCGTGTAGGAAGTGTGGAAGGGGTCATTCAGAGGAGTGCAGAGTTGGGACGGGAAAATGTTTTAAATGTGGAGGCGAGGGCCACTATGCTAGAGATTGCAAGGCGGTGAAGTGTTACCACTGTGGCGAGATGGGTCATGTGGGAAGAGACTGTAAGAAAGGAAAACCAGAAGGATCAGGAACGGTTAAAACTGGAGATAAGGGAAGAGGTGACGGTTCAAAGGCGAAGGCGAGGGCATTCAACCCACAATAACTCGTGAGGAGGCCAAGGCAGATCCAAAAGTAGTTTCAGGTATGTTTCCGGTGGACCAAGAATATGCTTCTGTGCTCTTTGATTCTGGTGCTAGTAGGAGTTTTGTGTCTGCTGCCTTTTGTCTTTTGTTGCATAATAAGAGTAGAAAGTTAGACAAGCCTTTCTATGTAAAAACAGCCATTGGTAAGTCCATTAAGGTAACTGAGGTGGTTGAGGATTGCCTGATTGAGTTAGAAGATTGTAAGTTCCCTGCTAGGTTGCATGTTATGGCCTTAGGAGGTTTCGATGTAGTGTTAGGTATGGATTGGTTAGCTAGATATAAAGCCAATATAGTATGTAGTAAGAAGATAATTCGTGTAACAGCGCCCAACGGTAATTCTGTTACGATTCGTGGAGATAAGGTGTGCTGTGTACCGAAGGTCGTGTCGATGATCACAGCTGAGAAGTACTTGAGACGTGGGTGTAGCGCTTACTTGGCCTATGTAAAAGATGTGGATGCACCAGAGCCACAATTGTCAGACGTGTAGGTAGTGCGCGAGTTTCCTGACGTCTTTCCTGAAGACCTGACCGGTGTGCCGCCTAACCGCGAAATCGAATTCCAGATCGATTTGCTACCGGGAGCACAACTTATCGCTAAAGCACTGTATCAATTAGCTCATTCGGAGATGGTAGAACTGAGGGACCAGTTGCAAGATTTATTGGATAAAGGCTTCATCCGACCGAGTATCTCTCCATGGGGTGCTCCGGTTTTATTGGTCAAGAAGAAAGATGGTAGCATGCGTATGTGCATTGACTATCGCGAGCTTAATAAGCTGACCGTAAAGAATCGGTATCCGTTACCAAGGATCGACGATCTGTTCGATCAACTTCAGGGTGCCAGCTGGTTTTCAAGGATAGACCTACGGTCTGGTTACCACCAACTGAAGGTGAAAAAACAAGACATTCCTAAGACAGCATTCCGTACGCGTTATGGACACTATGAATTTCTCGTCATGTCCTTTGGTTTAACCAACGCGCCAGCTGCTTTCATGGATCTCATGAAGCGGGTATGTCGACCGATGTTGGATAAATCGATGATAGTATTCATCGACGACATCTTGATTTATTCAAAAAGTGAAGAGGAACATGCCGATCATATTCGGGACGTATTGGAGATGCTCAGAAATGAGAAGTTATATGCTAAGTTCTCTAAATGCGCATTTTGGCTTCGAGAAGTTCAATTTCAGGGTCATGTGGTTAATCCCGAGGGGAACAGGGTGGACCTCGCAAAGGTTTAAGCGGTGATGCAATGGAAACCTCCAAAGACGCCATCCAAGATTCACAGTTTCTTAGGCCTGGCAGGCTACTATAGGAGGTTTATCCAGGATTTCTCCAAGATAGCTTCTCCTTTGACAAAGCTGACCCGGAAGGAAGTGAAGTATGAATGGGGTACTGATCAGGAGAACGCCTTCCTAGAACTAAATATGAGGTTAACTCAAGCCCCAGTCTTGATGTTACCTGAAGGGAACAAGGATCTGGTAGTCTATTCGGATGCCTCGTATGCAGGGTTGGGTTGCGTGTTGATGCAACGAGGGAAGGTGATAGCCTATGCTTCTAGACAATTAAAGGTCCACGAGGCTAATTATCCTACCCATGATTTAGAGTTGGCTGCGGTGGTGTTTGCATTGAAGATTTAGAGGCACTTCGTGTATGGGGTGAAGTGCACCATCTTCACTGATCATAAAAGTCTGAAGTATTTCTTCGAACAAAAGGAACTCAACATGAGGCAGATGTGACATCCGGTAAATTTCCGTTACCAAACTCCGTTAGTTTCGTTAAGTCTTGCATACACGTGTCGTGAGCACACACTAGTTGTCGTTTAACGTTGGTGACCTAATAATAATGAATAATGTCAAATTATTGATAATCTAATTGATTATGTGATTATTGTATTATGTTTATGTGTTTGCATGTTCTTTTATATGTCAATTGAGAATTAATCGCGTAACGCGGAAACGTGCCTATTTGTTCGTATGTCTTGTGTTTTTGCAAAGATAAATTATGTAATGAATATTATTAGTTTATATCTTTATATTTTTAAGTTAAAGGCATTTTAAAAAGAGTTTAAAGCTTGGTTTTTATAAAATACAAATTACAAGGGTTAAAAGGGTAAATGTGTAAATTAAATTAAATAAAACAAATCCCAAACCCTAATTCCCACCCTTCGGCCGCGACTTCTATCCCCACACTCTCCCTTCGCGAAAATCAGCCAAGAACAAGCATCAAAACACCAATTTGATTCGATTACAAGGCATACAACCTATAGAAAGCATCAATTGCAAGTCGAATTGGCCTTAAAGGTTAGTTTTTTCGAGTTATTGTGTGTTGTTCTTCATGGCCGAACCTTGATTTCGAAATTGGGCTTCATGGAGTCGATTTGGGTGTTGTTTGATGTTGTTAATTCGTTAGTTAGATTGTATACATGTTAGTTAACGTTGATCATGCATGAATTACATGTTTTTAGTGGTTTAATCATGGGTTTTGATTCTAGTCAAACCCTAATTCGAATTTTAGTATGATTTTGTATGGATGATCATTGTTTGATGAATGTGTGATGATTAGTAAGTTGTATGAATGTTAGGAATCATGGATCTTGCAAGAAATTGATGATTTGGTGTTGATGTTCATAGCTTACTAAGAATAGTAACTTTATTTTGCATGTAATGATGATCTAGTGATGGATTGATGTTATGGATGTGTTCATGATGATGATTAGATACTAGATTGTTGTTATGAATGCTAGAAATCTTTGAATGCATGTTGTTGGTTCATAGCTTGCCAAAAGTAGAAACTTTTGTTTATGAAGATGGTTAGATTATGGTGTTTAGGTGATGTTAATCATGTCTAGATATTGTATGGAGCTTGAGATGGTATAATTATGTTGAATTCATGAATACATTGGATGTTTGATAGATTTTGGGATGTTCTTTCCCAAAAGGGAAACTTTATTTGTGTAAAGTTTGAAGTATGATGATATGAACATGTTTGGGATGATAGGAGCATGCTAGTATGTTCAAGGATAAATTCTAGTGTGATAGAACGTGTTAAATTAGTTGTATGGCATGCTTGGATAATCATGGGTGATATTTGGATTTTGGTGATCATGTATAATGTTGGTGTTGATTAGTTTCTAGGATATCATGTTTGGGTTTGGTGAGTAATGATTATGGTGTATGTTGTATGCTATGGGCATAGCTATGAATTAAGTGTTATGTATGGATAATGTAGCGTGTGTATGATACTATTTGAATGTTAATCATGTATGTTATATGTGCTCATTGACTTTATTTGAATTATAACTCATAATGTCACCAACGGGTCAAACGGGTCAACTAGGTCAAACGTGTCTATTTTTCTGAAAGCTTGAGTCTTTGGTTTTGGTATGCTTAGGGTTTCACATGTCTTTCATTTACACGTACTTATGTACTCACATGATCTAGGTAACCTTTGAAGGTTGGCTATCCTCTCGTTTCTCAAATAAACCCTAAGTACTCTTTGCATACATCAGGTGAGTTCATGCCCCACTCTTTACTTAATCTCTTTTGGGGGAGATAGCATACTGGTATTTTACGAACGCTTTTAATATTTAAGTTGTGTATAATATTAATATAGTGCTGTTTACCATGGGAAAAGTCCTCACACTTTCGAATTGTTAATATATAATAGCGGGGAAACTTGGGTAGTACTACTGGGTCTGACGAGCCCCACCTGTGTGACTCGAGGTCAACCGGGTGCAATTTGTCCTATTGAACATTGTCACGACATGGTAAGTCGTGACAGGAGGCAACAACTCTCACAGTCAGCTTCAATTGCGAAATCACTATGTAATAATATTTGCTGTTAATAGACTAGCTATCTATTACAATACACTGCTTATGTATATCACAACTGTTTATATGTTTATTGAACTCAAACTCTTGAACTCACCAACCGTTGTGTTGACATTTTAGTATGCTTTTCTCAGGTCATTAACTGCTTGCCTCTAGGAGCACTCCACGGTTTACTTGCATACTAAGACTCGGTTTTCAAGAAATTAGCATTTTAATGATTATGGTTTACTCTTTTGGGTTGGCACATGTTTTGCCATATTTATACTTTAATTTATTTGAGTTGTTTTCAAAACGCTTCCGCACTGTTTCAAACTAAATCTTTGGTTGTTTTATTTTACTTGTGGCATATAGAGTCGTTCTATGTAACTACTGACTGTGATCCTGGTTTGTTCACACGCCTCGCGATAAAACCCGCACGTGGATTTTGAGGGTGTGACAGATTGGTATCAGAGCCATTGGTTATAGGGAACTAGGTTGCATACACACTAGACTATAACCGCACACAGTTAGTTAGTTACCTGTACTTTATTTTCATCTACTGTATACTCATTGGCATACACGTCACACTATCTGCAGCATGGCATCGTCATCAAGAGCTTCTGGTAAACGACCTGCATCACCTGCACGATCCGAGTCCCCACCTCCCGCACCTGTACCTGATGATGGACTCGACTGGCCTCGTTTAGATTATCCTCGAGGGGAGTTTGACTGGGATCAACCTTTCGCGTTGATGAAGCGTGACCCCCCAAGGGACTGGAGTTTTTATCCTAGGTTTGTCAATCACATCATGTATAGGGAACGCGTGCCCGAGCCGAGACCCAGAACGAGAGGTAACTCTGATCAAGCAGTGCCTTCACTTCCCGGATGGTGCAGTCCAACGAGCAGTTGATTGCTGCATTGGTGGCAGCACTAGATACAGAACAGCATCGAGTCAGGCGACTCATTAGCGACGTTTGTACACTACAGACCGAGGTGTACAACTAAGGCATAAGGTGGATGAACTCGAGGGGCGCCATGGAAAGACCCTAGACGGGTGTTACCAATTGGAAGATGGGATCGTAGCACTCAGTGGACGCGTGGCTGCTCGCGAGCAGAGGGATGCTGTGGTTGATGATAGGATTGCTACTTTGGAGGCACAGCTAGCAGCACTCCAGATTGCTATAGCTCCTGCTCCTGCAGTCGAACCTGAGGAGGAGGAACCTGAGGAGGAGGAACCTGAGGAGGAGGAACTTGAGGAGGAGGAACCCGAGGAGGAGGAGGATGAGAGTGATGGATCTGATATTGTCGATTAATTTTCTTACATGACTTAGACTACGTAGTGTTTTCTTTGAAACCTATGTGGGAAGGGTTGTTTCCCCACTCGAACGACAAACTTAAATTTTGAGATTGATGAATACATTGTGACTCATTCGCAATTTATTTACTTTGGTTTTTATTTTTGTTATGAATGTTGTGGTTGTGATGATTTATTATTCCTTTATTGTTTACTGTACTTCAATGAGATAAATGTGTTTGATGTTACTCATTATTGTATTTGTGGATGTAAAGTGAACAATGGACGCACGTGGACGTGGTCGTGGACGTGGCCGTGGGCGCGGTCGTGGACGTGGCGCCGGAGACCATGGCGCCGGAGATCATGGCGCTGGTGCCGTTAATATGACCCCTGCTGAGTTAGCTGCCCTGATTCAGGCGGCAGTGGCTGCTGCCCAAGCGGGACAGCCAGCAGGTAAACAATGATTGAAAGTTAAACCGAATATTCTGTATAACCGTATAGGTTGTCTGATCAATAATTGTTGTGTTAAAGCAGGACCACCAGCATGTACTTATAAGTCCTTCATGGACTGTAAGCCCCATACCTACATCGGTACTGAAGGTGCTGTGGGACTAGTACGCTGGTTCGAGAAGACGGAGTCCGTATTCTCCAAGTGCAACTGTCCACCTGCTGATCAGGTGAAATATGCCACCGGGACCCTGGAGGGTGCCGCCTTATCCTGGTGGAATGCACAATCCAGATGTTGGGGCAAGCACTGGCTAATGGACTGCCGTGGGCTGAGTTCAAAACCATGATGACCGAGGAGTACTGTCCTCGTAATGAGGTGCAGAAGTTGGAGATAGAGTTCTGGCAACTGAAAATGCAGGGCTCAGAAATCGAGGCTTACACCACTAGAACTCACGAGCTAGCAACACTGTGCCCGGGAATGGTAAATGAGATGCATAAAAGGATCGAGCATTACATACGGGGACTTGTACCCGAAATTCAGAGTATGGTAACTGCTTCTAATCCAACCACCATACAGCAAGCCATTCAGTTAGCCCATAAGCTAACTGACCAAGCCATGGAACAAGGACGTCTACCCAAGCGGGGCGCCGTGGCAAGCGTGCCCGATAACAAAAGAAAGTGGGATAGTACTAGCAACACCAAAGCATCATCATCTTCTGGCGGTCAACCTCAACCTCAGCAGCAACAACAACCGGTCCAACAGCAACGGAGGTTCGACAACAATCGTAACTTCCACCAAACGACTGCAACTAATCAAGGACCCAGTGGTTATGGTGGAAGACACCCGAAGTGCAACCGGTGCAACTATCATCATGTGGGACGATGTGATAGCTTCAAATGCCAGCGTTGTGGTAAAATTGGACACGCCGCGAAGGATTGCCGTGGTGAGCTGGTTAGGAGGACACAACAACCCCAGGAAACTCCTAAGGGTTGTTTTGAATGTGGAAAAGAGGGGCACTACAAGCGAAATTGCCCACAACTAAGGAGAAAAGGAAATGGCAACAATGGAAATGGACACAACAACAACAACAATAACAACAACAACAATGGTAACAACAACGGTGGGAATGGCAATGGTAATGGCGGTAATAAGGATGGAGCAAAAGGGAGAGCCTTCGTCATTGGCTCAGGTGAGGCTCTAAATGATCCTACAACTGTTACTGGTAGATTCTCTGTTAATGGTTGCTTTGCTACGGTACTATTCGATACTGGAGCTGATAGGAGTTTCGTGTCCTTAAAATTCTGTAGTCTTTTAAGTGATATACCCTCCGCCCTAGAATCTAAATACACCGTAGAGTTGGCTGACGGTAAACAGATTCACGTAACGCATATCCTTAAAGACTGTAAGATAGAGCTTGCTGGTCATACTTTCGCTATAGATCTTATGCCTGTTACGCTAGGGAGTTTTGATGTTGTGATAGGCATGGATTGGCTTTCTAGCAAGCAAGCAGAAGTTATATGTCATGAGAAGATCATACGAATTCCTGTTGATGACACAATTCTGACAGTCCGAGGTGATAGAAGTGGTGCTGTGATAGGCATCATCTCGTTCATGAAAGCCCAAAAGTTACTACGAAAGGGTCGTGTGGCTATTCTAGCACTTGTAACTGATAAGCAAGCGAAGGAAAGGAGAATGGAGGATATTCCCATTGTGCGCGACTTTCCAGAGGTGTTTCCAGAGGATCTTCCTGGATTACCACCTCATCGTCAAGTGGAATTCCAAATTGAGCTAACTCCCGGCGCAGCCCCGATTGCTAGAGCACCTTATCGATTAGCACCGAACGAACTACAGGAGTTTTCGTCACAACTCCAGGAGCTATTAGATAAGGGCTTTATTCGCCCTAGTACATCACCCTGGGGAGCCCCTGTCCTGTTTGTTAAGAAGAAGGATGGCACGTTTCGGATGTGTATTGACTATAGGGAGCTAAATAAAGTAACAGTCAAGAACCGATACCCTCTACCCCGTATCGATGACTTGTTTGACCAACTCCAGGGATCAAGTTACTATTCGAAGATTGACTTGAGATCTGGCTATCATCAACTCAGAGTCCGCGAAGAAGACATTTCCAAAACCGCGTTTCGTACCCGCTACGGTCATTATGAGTTCTTGGTCATGCCTTTTGGGTTGACAAATGCACCTGCTGTGTTCATGGACCTCATGAACCGTGTGTGCAAACCCTACCTCGATCAGTTTGTCATTGTGTTCATCGATGATATACTGATATATTCCAGGACCAAGGAAGACCATGAGGAGCATTTGCGAATGATCTTAGAGCTACTGAAAAGGGAACAGCTGTACGCCAAATTCTCTAAGTGTGACTTTTGGATACGAGAAGTACAATTCCAAGGTCATATTGTTAATGAGAAAGGGATACATGTTGATCCTGCCAAAATTGAGGCGATCAAGAATTGGAACACACCTTAAACGCCGAGTGAAATAAGACAATTCTTGGGATTAGCAGGTTACTAACGACGATTCATAGAGGGATTTCTAAGATCGCACAACCTCTCACAGCTTTGACTCACAAAGGGACTACATACAAATGGGGTGAAAGCCAAGAATCGGCTTTTCAATCGTTAAAGCAGAAACTATGTACCGCGCCGATACTAGCACTGCCAGAGGGGACGGATGACTTCGTGGTGTATTGTGATGCATCCATTCAAGGATTGGGTTGTGTCTTAATGCAGCGAGACAAGGTGATAGCCTACGCCTCGAGACAATTAAAAGTTCATGAGAAGAACTATACTACTCATGACTTAGAGTTGGGTGCAGTAGTCTTTGCCTTAAAGATTTGGAGACATTACTTGTACGGTACCAAGTGCACTATCTACACCGATCACAAGAGTCTTCAACATATCTTTGAGCAAAAGGAATTGAATATGAGGCAACGACGTTGGGTGGAACTGCTAAACGACTATGATTGCGCTATTAAATACCATCCGGGAAAGGCGAATGTGGTCGCTGATGCCTTAAGCCGGAAGGAAACAGCTAAACCCAGACGGGTAAGAGCTTTACAACTTACTATCAGTACGCAACTGCCTGGACAAGTTAAGGAGGCACAGATAGAAGCTTTAAAAGCAGAAAATGTTGGTTCTGAGTCGTTGAGAGGAATGGATAAACAGCTGGTGATGAAGGAGGATGGAATTCGGTATTTCATGGATAGACTTTGGGTGCCTGCCTATGGAAATCTGAGAGACCTGGTTATGAGTGAGGCACACAAGTCTAAGTATTCTATACATCCTGGATCCAATAAAATGTATCATGATCTGAAGGCGCACTATTGGTGGCCTAATATGAAAGCGGATGTAGGTACATATGTGAGCAAGTGCTTGACCTGCTCGAAGGTAAAGGAGGAATATCAAAAACCATCCGGACTATTGCAGCAACCCGAGATACCGGTGTGGAAATGGGAACAAATCTCCATGGATTTTATTACCAAGCTGCCCAGGACTAGTACTGGTTGTGATACGATATGGGTTATTGTGGATCGATTGACAAAATCTGCTCATTTTCTTGCAATAAAGGAAACTGACAAGAGGGAGAAGTTAACCCGCCTGTACCTCAAGGAGATCGTTTCCAGACACGGTGTACCGATCTCAATTATCTCTGACCGCGACGCTCGTTTCACGTCACACTTCTGGCAATCATTGCAGAAATCTTTGGGTACAAGATTAGATATGAGTACTGCTTATCACCCGCAAACGGATGGCCAGAGTGAGCGTACCATACAGACGTTGGAAGATATGCTACGTGCTTGTGTCATTGATTTCGGGAATAACTGGGAAATTCACCTGCCATTGGTGGAATTTTCTTATAACAACAGTTATCATACTAGCATACAAGCAGCACCTTTCGAGGCTTTGTATGGGAGAAAATGTAGATCACCTGTTTGTTGGGCAGAAATTGGGGATAGTCAGCTAACAGGTCCCGAGTTGATTCATGAGACAACTGAGAAGATCGTACAGATACGGAACCGTATGGCAGCAGCGCGAGACCGACAAAAGAGTTATGCTGATAAGAGACGGAAACCTTTGGTGACAAGGTTTTGTTGAAAGTTTCACCATGGAAAGGCGTAGTTCGGTTTGGCAAGCGAGGGAAGCTAAACCCGAGGTACGTTGGACCATTTGAAATAGTGGAAAGAATAGGTCCAGTGGCCTATCGTCTAGCCCTACCTGATTCGCTAAGTGGAATCCATGATGTATTTCACGTATCAAACTTAAAGAAATGCATAACTGATGAAACGATGGTCGTACCACTGGAAGAGGTTCAAGTGGATGAGCAACTACGTTTAATTGAAGAACCAGTTGAGGTGATGGACCGTGAGGTGAAAACACTTAAGCAGAGCAACATACCTATAGTCAAAATCCGTTGGAATTCGCGACGTGGACCGGAATTCACATGGGAACGGGAAGATCAAATGAAGCTTAAGTACCCTCATCTATTCGAGAAGACGATGTCTGCAGACGAAGGTATTGATTTAAATTTCGGGACGAAATTTCTTTCAACATGGGGATGATGTGACAACTCATCCAAAACTCACTCGATTTCGATTTCTGTGTGCCAATGCAGTAGACCAGTGATGGAACACCCTCATCATGTAACGCAATTTTCGGGACGGAAATTCTTTCAACATGGGGATAATGTGACATCCGGTAAATTTCCGTTACCAAACTCCGTTAGTTTCGTTAAGTCTTGCATACACGTGTCGTGAGCACACACTAGTTGTCGTTTAACGTTGGTGACCTAATAATAATGAATAATGTCAAATTATTGATAATCTAATTAATTATATGATTATTGTATTATGTTTATGTGTTTGCATGTTCTTTTATATGTCAATTGAGAATTAATCGCGTAACGCGGAAACGTGCCTATTTGTTCGTATGTCTTGTGTTTTTGCAAAGATAAATTATGTAATGAATATTATTAGTTTATATCTTTATATTTTTAAGTTAAAGGCATTTTAAAAAGAGTTTAAAGCTTGGTTTTTATAAAATACAAATTACAAGGGTTAAAAGGGTAAATGTGTAAATTAAATTAAATAAAACAAATCCCAAACCCTAATTCCCACCCTTCGGCCGCGACTTCTATCCCACACTCTCCCTTTGCGAAAATCAGCCAAGAACAAGCATCAAAACACCAATTTGATTCGATTACAAGGCATACAACCTATAGAAAGCATCAATTGCAAGTCGAATTGGCCTTAAAGGTTAGTTTTTTCGAGTTATTGTGTGTTGTTCTTCATGGCCGAACCTTGATTTCGAAATTAGGCTTCATGGAGTCGATTTGGGTGTTGTTTGATGTTGTTAATTCGTTAGTTAGATTGTATACATGTTAGTTAACGTTGATCATGCATGAATTACATGTTTTTAGTGGTTTAATCATGGGTTTTGATTCTAGTCAAACCCTAATTCGAATTTTAGTATGATTTTGTATGGATAATCATTGTTTGATGAATGTGTGATGATTAGTAAGTTGTATGAATGTTAGGAATCATGGATCTTGCAAGAAATTAATGATTTGGTGTCGATGTTCATAGCTTACTAAGAATAGTAACTTTATTTTGCATGTAATGATGATCTAGTGATGGATTGATGTTATGGATGTGTTCATGATGATGATTAGATACTAGATTGTTGTTATGAATGCTAGAAATCTTTGAATGCATGTTGTTGGTTCATAGCTTGCCAAAAGTAGAAACTTTTGTTTATGAAGATGGTTAGATTATGGGTGTTTAGGTGATGTTAATCATGTCTAGATATTGTATGGAGCTTGAGATGGTATAATTATGTTGAATTCATGAATACATTGGATGTTTGATAGATTTTGGGATGTTCTTTCCCAAAAGGGAAACTTTATTTGTGTAAAGTTTGAAGTGTGATGATATGAACATGTTTGGGATGATAGGAGCATGCTAGTATGTTCAAGGATAAATTCTAGTGTGATAGAACGTGTTAAATTAGTTGTATGGCATGCTTGGATAATCATGGGTGATATTTGGATTTTGGTGATCATGTATAATGTTGGTGTTGATTAGTTGCTAGGATATCATGTTTGGGTTTGGTGAGTAATGATTATGGTGTATGTTGTATGCTATGGGCATAGCTATGAATTAAGTGTTATGTATGGATAATGTAGCGTGTGTATGATACTATTTAAATGTTAATCATGTATGTTATATGTGCTCATTGACTTTATTTGAATTTTAACTCATAATGTCACCAACGGGTCGAACGGGTCAACTAGGTCAAACGTGTCTATTTTTCTGAAAGCTTGAGTCTTTGGTTTTGGTATGCTTAGGGTTTCACATGTCTTTCATTTACACGTACTTATGTACTCACATGATCTAGGTAACCTTTGAAGGTTGGCTATCCTCTCATTTCTCAAATAAACCCTAAGTACTCTTTGCATACATCAGGTGAGTTCATGCCCCACTCTTTACTTAATCTCTTTTGGGGGAGATAGCATACTGGTATTTTACGAACGCTTTTAATATTTAAGTTGTGTATAATATTAATATAGTGATGTTTACCATGGGAAAAGTCCTCACACTTTCGAATTGTTAATATATAATAGCGGGGAAACTTGGGTAGTACTACTGGGTCTGACGAGCCCCACCTGTGTGACTCGAGGTCAACCGGGTGCAATTTGTCCTATTGAACATTGTCACGATATGGTAAGTCGTGACAGGAGGCAACAACTATCACAGTCAGCTTCAATTGCGAAATCACTATGTAATAATATTTGTTGTTAATAGACTAGCTATCTATTACAATACACTGCTTATGTATATCACAACTGTTTATATGTTTATTGAACTCAAACTCTTGAACTTACCAACCGTTGTGTTGACATTTTAGTATGCTTTTCTCAGGTCATTAACTGCTTGCCTCTAGGAGCACTCCACGGTTCACTTGCATACTAAGACTCGGTTTTCAAGACATTAGCATTTTAATGATTATGGTTTACTCTTTTGGGTTGGCACATGTTTGCCATATTTATACTTTTATTTATTTGAGTTGTTTTCAAAACGCTTCCGCACTGTTTCAAACTAAATCTTTGGTTGTTTTATTTTACTTGTGGCATATAGAGTCGTTCTATGTAACTACTGACTGTGATCCTGGTTTGTTCACACGCCTCGCGGTAAAACCCCGCACGTGGATTTTGAGGGTGTGACAGCAGAGGAGGTGGTTGGAACTGATTAAGGATTATGACTTTGAAATTCATTATCATCCAGGCAAAGCCAATGTGGTTGATGACGCCCTTAGCCGGAAGGGACAACCCGAACCAATTCGGGTGAGGGCTTACCAGATAATCATGACGCCTGATGTTATGAAACAAGTGAGGGAGTTTCAAGATGAGGCATTGAGAGATGACAGAGTCAACTCTGAAAGGATGAAAGGACAAGTTACAGATTTGGGGGAAAACACCCTGGGTGTTAGAACCCGATCTGGGCGAATGTGGATCCCTCTCTATGGGGATCTAAGGGGGGAGATCATGGATGAGGCTCACAAAAAATCGATATTCCATTCATCCCGGTGCCACAAAAATGTATCAAGATCTGAAGAAAGATTACTGGTGGTCGGGAATGAAGCGAGACGTGGCTAAGTACGTGAGCAAGTGCCTGACTTGTCTGCAAGTGAAGGCAGAGCACCAAAAGCCATATGGAAAGATACAGCCCTTGGATATTCCTGAATGGAAATGGGAACACATCACAATGGACTTCATCACGAAGCTACCTCGCACAACGAGAGGAAACGACGCAATCTGGGTGATTGTTGACCTTTAACAAAGAGCGCCCATTTCCTACCAATTCGTGAGACGTTTTCCTCTGAGAGGTTGGTAGAGATATTTATCAAGGAGATTGTGGCTCGTCACGGCGTGCTAGTGTCTATCGTTTCGGATAGGGACACACGGTTTACGTCCAAGTTTTGGAAGAGGTTTCACGACTCAATGGGGACTAGACTGCATATTAGTACGGCTTACCACCCCCAGACGGATGGTCAGTCGGAAAGAACGATTCAGACGTTAGAAGACATGCTACGAGCGTGTGTAATCGACTTTGGAGGAAGTTGGGATGAGCACTTACCGTTGGCAGAATTATCATATAATAATAGTTACCATGCCAGCATTGGTATGCCACCTTATGAGATGCTGTATGGTAGGAAGTGCAGAACGCCCGTGTGTTGGGGTGACATCGGGCAAAAGGAATTGGGAAGCCTTGAAGTGATCGAGGTCACGACCGAGAAGTTAGATAAGATCAAAGCATTCATGAAAGCCGCAAAGGATCGCCAGAAGTCTTATGCTGATAAGAGGCGTAGACCAATAGAGTTTGAAGTTGGTGACAATGTTATGCTCAAGGTATCTCCCTGGAAAGGGATCATCAGGTTTCGAAAACGGGGAAAGTTAAGCCCAAGGTTCATAGGGCCATTTCGTATTGTCGCGAGGGTAGGGGAAGTGGCCTACAGATTAGAACTACCTGATGAGTTGAGTGGAATTCACCCTACGTTCCATGTATCTCATCTCAGGAAATGTTTGGCAGATAATGATACAGTTATACCATTAGAAGACATTGAATCGATGAACGACTTAATAATGTAGAGCAGCCGGTGGCCATCCTTGATTGGAAAGAGAAGCACTTACGGAATAAAGTGGTTCCACTAGTACGAGTACAGTGGAGACACAGAAAAGGATCAGAATCTACCTGGGAGACCGAGAGGGAGATGAGGAAATTTTATCCTTAATTGTTTGACAGGTTTCGAGGATGAAACCTAAATAAGTGGGGGAGACTTGTAACACCCCGAAAAGTCAAAACGAGTCATTAAGGATAATGGGCTAACTAATGGGTATTTAATAAAAGAAGGAAATGGGTTATGGGCTAAATTGGGTTTATGGGCAAGAGCCTAAGTGATTAAGGCCCATAATCAGCCCCTTAACCCACCCAAAGCAGCCTCCATCTCCATCATTTGCAACCCTAGCCACCAAATTCGTAGAGAGAGAAAGTGAAGGAAACTCAAGATTTGGAGCTTCAAAGGTCAAGGGATTGAAGATCTGGGTGTTGGAGCATCAAACCACAAGAAAGGAGCAACAAATCCAGGTAAGAATCGACCTTTAAACCCTTCTGTAGATCAAACCCGGATTCTAGGGTTTTGGGTTTTGAAAAGTTGCAAAGAATCGCATAAAGGTAACATTTTTACGTATAAAAACATGTATAAAGCTTAGATTTAGCCTCATGGATGATAAACTAAGGGTTGGGACGTAAAAAATTGCGATTTTGGGTTAAAAAAGGGTTGGTTCCTCATTTCAGCTCAATCTGCGAAACTGTGTATGCATCCAGCGAAATTGCATGTTCAAGCTGCGAAACTGTGGGTGTTCTGTGAAACTATAGTTTCGCAGGTAATTTCGCAGCCATGAAAATTCCAACGAAAGTTGGGCGAAACTGCCATGCGAAACTGGCAGTGAAACTGTCAGCGAAACTGTCAGCGAAACTGGCAACGAAACTGTCAGCGAAACTGGCAACGAAACTGTCAGCGAAACTGGCAGCGAATCTGCTTTTCTGGCAGCGAAATTAGCAGTGAATTTAGGCAGAAATTAATCCCTTAGAGTGTTAACTTGTGTGCAGGCTGTGTAGTGTGATCCTAGCCTAGAAAGCTTAGTCTAGAAGTTATTCATGGTATCCAGGTGAGTTCTAGATCCCCTATTTATAAGTTTTTCCATGTTTTGGGGCTATTATGCATACTAAAAATATGTTTTAAATGACCAAGATTTTAAGAGGTTTTAACAGGAAAAACGATTTTTCTATAAGTAAATGTGTTATATAAATGTTTAAGTATAAAATTTTTTCACGCTGACCTGGCAGCCTGGCCCAGCCAGGGGCGTTGCCCTTTGGACCCACTAAGGGTTGCTGCCCCTAGGACCCCGCTGTCAGGGGCTGCCGCCCCCGAACCCCCGCTGTCCTGCGGAGGGACGGTTATGTTTTATGATGACTAGTACTTGGTATGTTGTGTACTTAATAAGTTAAGTATTATATATTAAAGTGGAAGATGATACTAGTGAAAAGCGAAACTTAATGAATGTTACCCCCGGACCCATTTGATGATGAAAAGTCTTGCAATCACTATGGTAGACTACACTTATGTGAGTCTGATGTATGATGATGAATCCGTATTCATGAGCGGGCTATGTGCCTTGCAGTGTGGATCAATTGTCGGGGGTTAGCTACCGTTTTCATGTGTACCGACAAGGATTGGCATTTGTTGTCGATCAACATGGAGCTATTGCTTTGTGCAATCTCGTTTATGATGAAAGTGAAAGATAATGAAAGAATGAAAGATAATGAACATGCTTATTATGATGCAAGTAATGTTATGTACTATGTTGTATGCATGGTCATTATATGAAGGATAAAGTTAATATTTTCTTATATTATTTAAAACTAGAACTCACTCAGCGAAGCTGACTTTTATGCATAATAGTTGGCAGGTAAACGCTGATGCTGGGGATGGCACCATGAAGCTACTTGGAGAGCAATGGATGACAGTCCTGTTTATGAGATCTTTATTGTATTTTCAAACAATGAATATGTTTTTATTCTATTTAAAGATAAATGTATGAGTACAATATGATTTCCAAGTTTTAAATAAATGTCTATTTAATTCCGCTGCAATGTTTTGATTATTAAAAATTATTTTATGCTATGATTAACCAACTGTGAGTTTTCCCTAGAACGGGGCCTTACAATCTCAACCACTCTTTTTATATTTTTAATTTTCCTTCAACCATAAGATGATCATCAATACCAACAAAAATGTTTATAAACAACACACATGTTATGTATGATAAATAACTTTTGAACTTGTTTTATGTTTAGTGTTATTAACGATTGAACTTATATTTAGAGTAACTAATGTTTCATGCTCTCATATTTTCTATATTTTCTATTTGTTCAAAGGAAATTTAAACTGATTACAATCGTCTTTAAGTATTGTTTACCGGTAAACAACTTTAAGCTTGTATGAGGTTTTCATAATATTAGGTACAAGTACATAAACAAGCATTGAAATTCTGGCATTTCTATATTGTAGTAGGAATCATTTTCGGATTTCTGATACGATTTTTAGAATTTTCGGATATTCAGGTATCCAAATTATCTGACATATTTTTCTAAAAACTATTAAATAATAAATATTAATTAGAAATTTCGGATATATTTTATAAAAACTTCCGATATCCGAAAGCTTTTATAATAAAAAATATTTTTTATAAATGTTATGAAACAATATATATTTTTTGGAGTTCATATATCCGAATCCGAAATATTAGTTCAGATTCGGATAGTGAAATCCACTATCCGAAAATTTCGGAAATCCAATTTTGAACACTTCTATATACGACTATGTTTTGTAGGACAAGTGTTATTCTAATAAATTTCGGATATTTATGGAAATTTCGGATATATTAATAAAACTTTGGATATCCAAAAACTTTTTAATAAAAAATATATTTTTTATGTATGTTATTAAATAATATATAATTTTTAGAATGCAGATATCCAAATCCGAAATTTCGGATTTGGAATCGGAAAATGAAATCCACTATCCGATAATTTCTAATATCTGATTTTAAACACCTTCGTATACGACCATGTTTTGAAGAACAAGTGTTATTCTAATTGATCTGATCACCTATCCATTTCTCAACTGGAATCACATTCCCAACTTCTCAGAAAAAAAACTCATAACTGAAAGAAATTTATTGGCTCAACCCGTATCACTTTTACTCCGAGCAAAACTCAAACCCAATAACTCATCAATTTTATTTTGTTAATATCTCATCTCAACTGCCGCCGGAATCATTGAAGGCGGAATCATTGAAGGTTGATTACATGTAATTATCAAGATATTGATCCCAAATAATATTATTACCAGCTTAGAGTCCCTAGATTCTGTGGAAACGAAATAATATTACTAAACATCCATGGTTGTTCATCAGCAGATCGTCCATGACCAAATAAAATTGAGGTAACCCCGGTGGCGGTGGTGGTGGTGGCGGTTGTCGGTGTGCTGTCAGCTGCAACGGCGGAGGAGACGGTGGCACAACTCCTAACCACCACATTCAAATCCCATTCATCATCCACCTAGCTAGTACACAAATAACACACATACACACACACACACACTTATGTTAATATGTCTAATCAATCATTCATCATCCATCTAGCTCCTAGGATTATCTCTAATCAAAGTATAAAATTAAAAACACAAAGTAATTAATATTAACGTGTAAAACCTAATCTAGATGTCACGCAATCAATCAAGATCAAGCATACGCGAGCATGGCAATAACTTTCAAGCATAAAACAATACGCATATTCATATTTAATTAAAATAAAATCAAATTCTAAGATTAACAAACAAATATACAAAATTAAAACCATATATTTAATCAAAACATGAATAGTTTTCAACCCAACCTAGGTAGTACTAAAAAGTTAGCTATTCATAACGTTCAAAAACATTAAGAACACTAATAAAGTTGCACACTTTCGTAACATAAATGAGAGAATCAAAGAAACATATAAAAATAATCGTAAAATAGTACATTTGAGTTTAAAAAAATTTAAAAAAAGACATAATTATATGAGAAATGCGTAGGAAATATGAAACAATTAGCTACACGTTTTTGACAAAAGTGATTGGTTTGTCATAAATGTGTCGCTTATTGCGACACCTTTGCGACGCAAGACAATTGTGAAGGAAATACGAAGCATTTTACTACACATTTCTTATCAATGGTTACGTTTCGTCATCAGTGTGTAGCTTATTATGACACGTTTACGACATAGTCACTCATAATAATAGAAAATACAATAATAATATAATAAATATAATATAATGATAAAAATACATAATAATTATTACCAACTCTCATTTATTATAATAATAATAATAATAATAATAATAATAATAATAAATAATAATAATAATAATAATAATAATAATATTATTATTATTATTATTATTATTATTATTATTATTATTATTATTATTATTATTATTATTATTATATTTTATTATTATTATTATTATTATTATTATTATTATTATTATTATTATTAATAATAATTATTACCAACTTTATTATTCTTATTATTATTATTATTGTTAATGCTATTTCTATTGCTATTGCTACCGCCGCTACCGCTACCGTTATTATTATTCTTATTCTTATTATTCTATTCTTATTATTCTTCTTCTTCTTCTTATTCTTCTATTCTTCTTCTTCTTCTTCTTCTTATTCTTCTTATTCTCTTCTTCTTCTTCTCTTCTTCTTCTTCTTCTTCTTCTTCTTCTTCTTCTTCTTCTTCTCTTCTTCTTCTTCTTCTTCTTCTTCTTCTCTTCTTCTTCTTCTTCTTCTTCTTCTTCTTCTTTCTTCTTCTTCTTCTTCTTCTTCTTCTTCTTCTTCTTCTTCTTCTTTTCTTCTTCTTCTTCTTCTTCTTCTTCTTCTTCTTCTTCTTCTTCTTCTTCTTCTCTTCTTCTTCTTCTTCTTCTTCTTCTTCTTCTTCTTCTTCTTCTTATTCTTCTTCTTCTTCTTCTTCTTCTTCTTCTTCTTCTTCTTCTTCTTCTTCTTCTTCTTCTTCTTCTTCTTCTTCTTCTTCTTCTTCTTCTTCTTCTTCTTCTTCTTCTTCTTCTTCTTCTTCTTCTCTTCTTCTTCTTCTTCTTCTTCTTCTTCTTATTCTTCTTCTTCTTCTTCTTCTTCTTCTTCTTTCTTCTTCTTCTTCTTCTTCTCTTCTTCTTCTTCTTCTTCTTCTTCTTTTCTTCTTCTTCTTCTTCTTCTTCTTCTTCTTCTTCTTCCTTCTTCTTCTTATTCTTCTTTTCTTCTTCTTCTTCTTCTTCTGTTGGTTGTGTTGTTGTTGTTGTTGTTGTTCCCTTTTTCTTCTTTTTTACTTAGTACTTGGTATGTTTAACCGTTTTTGTCGTAATGCGCCCGGAATTGTAACCCATTTGCGAGTCAATGTTATTTCCTTTATGTTCATATTTCTATATACTTTATATATCTATGGTTAATTGTCTTTCGTTGAATATGCGTCGGAAATCGTAATACCTTTCCGAAACAATGTTTATATTCGTATGGTTAGCTGTGTTTTGTCGTAAATGCGTTGGAAACTGTAACATATTTATGACACAATGTCATTTTCATTTATTAATACAATACTATACTACTGGGACTACTAACACACAATTTAATATTTGTAATATCATTTCATTATAATAATAATAATATAATAATAATAATAATAATAATAAAATATAATAATAATAATAATAATAATAATACTAATAATAATATAATAATAATAATCATAATAATAATAATAATCATAATAATATATGTGTGTGTTTGAGAGAGAGAGAGAGAGAGAGAGAGAGAAAATAAAGAACAAAAATAACAAAAACATGATAAAAACAATAAAATAATATATAGTGTCGCAAACGTATAGTAAATCCTGTTACGCATTTGCGACGAAATTTATGGTTTCTAGTGTTTTTGTTTTGTTATTTTAATAAAATACTAATAGTATTATTATTAATATTATTTGCCTATCCATTTGCGACAAAATCATTGACTAATTCGATTTTAATTCACTTGGGTTAGCATTGTGTCATAAATTTACCACACATTTGTGATAAAATCTGTAGTTTGTAAATTTTGTCGTTTTCTTGTCGAAAGTTTGATGAAAATGTAGGGTTTCAGTTTTTGTAGTATATGTGTCGCAATCATGTCGTTAATTTCAACACAAAATTTTACGTTAGAAATTTGTATAACTGACAAGGCAATTTTCTAGTAGTGCCACCAACTTTTGCTCAATTGCACCACCACCATGGATACGGTCGTGAAATCCTCAAGGTTGATTTGCAATGTCGATCAGAGACACTGAAACCCAAACCGGGTTAATCGCACCATCACCTCTTA
>CM046035.1:9143254-9285792 GCA_025215565.1 Flaveria ramosissima
TTTCATCACTCTCTTGATTAGTATTCTCCTCGTGGGGAGTCCCTGGTGGAGTAGGTTGGGTTCCAATAGGCCTTGCTCCCTCATGGCGGCCCCTGGTGGCTCCACGTCGACCAAAACGTGTTCCTCTGCGAGTCGGCATTCTGATAGTATCACAAATAGATTCGTTTAGCATCTCATAAATTTTGTTTCGGATAGCCTAGGCATCATTATCCTATCACACCATGCCTCGGAAGAGGGATCATGGCATGCACATAAATATTTACAACCCACTAAGGAACCTTAAAAGTCCAATTCAAAACATGATACAATAGTTGGGCAACAATTTAGAAAAGGCACAGACAATTTCAAAGCACAACAAAACATATAGCAGTTCAATACAGACAGTTTAATAATTTTAGCATCTCAAAAGCAGTCAACATAGTTTCATCCAAACGAATAGAATAAGAGTCATGCTCTTAAATTTGGAAGGTGCCATCACCCCCATAATAATAAAATAATAGTCTCAAATAAGAATTCAAATAGTTTCCTTCTACTGTCCACAGACAGATAAATCCCACTGAGTACTCCAGTTCTCACATCCACTTCCTCTTTAGCCATCCAAACCACCCTGTACCCTTCTTCCTCTGCTCCTGCTCCAAACGCTTCACTCCCTGTGTAGCCATCATCGCCTGGAACTGGGCCGACTGAGAAGTTCGAGTGGCGTGCTGAACAGTCAGTTCATGACGGCGAACAGTCCTCAAAATCTCATCTAGTGTCGCGTCGGAGGGTCCTACATCACTTGCCCGGCGACACGACTGGGAGTATCGATCAACAGCCAGTACAGTGGGGCCGTCATACATACTATGTCTCGGCGGCATCAGGCGCTCGTCGCGAGGGTCGAACAGTGGGGGTACCGATGTCGGAATCCTAACAGGCGGGGGAGGAGGAGGAGGCATCCTAAAGGATACGGAGGATCCTGGTCTAACGTTTTCGTGAGGTCGGGTGATAGTACGCGCACCCCTATTCCCAATAGGTGGTACGGGTGAGAGGGTCGAAGCAGCTACTTGAGGAGAGTGGGATCGCGTTCGGCTTCAGGAAGGTGATGTGGAGGAAGAGTCCTCGGAAGCCTCAGTGTCTTCGGACGTGACGGATATCCACCCTGGATGTCCGCATCTCCGAAGGTACGCCTCATACTCCGTCTGGGGTTTCTCTCTCCTTAGGTGTCCGGTAGGAGCGGTCTCAGCGTCGGGGTGAGCAGGCGCCTTTCCTTTATCAGCCATTAACGTTATCCTGTAAGAAATACATCATGAGTAATTTGGTTTCTCATAGCTCATGATTTACATAATAACACTAATAATAGTAGTGATGGCAATAGTATCTGTTATTCCAACATATAGCTGTCTGTTTTTCCCAGATCAATAGTTTCTTCAAGTAGTATCGGATAACATAGTTCATCATAAAAATCATTTAAATCCCCTTTAAAAAAAATTAGTTTCAAATCATCGATATAAACCAGAAAAAGTCCAACCATAACCTAAAGATTAGTGATGGAAATTACGCGTCAGGTAAATTCATGATTATGTTGATCAAGTGTAATCATCAATTTACCCAACCCGATCATTCCACACTTTCCACAAGGACAGTCCTAGGGTATCAGGGTTGTAGCCTAGGGTCTACTATGGCATTTCCGACTTCTATACAACCTTTGGCTCTGATACCAATATGTCACACCCCGGGCCCAGGTAGGGTGGGACGTCACAGACTAGCAACAACATATGGCAGCGGAAACAAACATTATAAGAGCTCAAAGGAGAGAATATCACATGGCATTAAAGTTTTAAAAAGGAAACGAGACTAGATACACATCAAGCCCCAATTAAGTTTTACAATCAACCATAAAATGAAATTGTACTTGTTCAACACAAAATATAAATTGTTCAAATGTCTCATCAAGGAAATAAGCCAATGCCATGTCACGGGGATAAGTCTAGGTCTTCAAGCTGCTAGGATCTCTTCAAATATTACTTGAAACATGCTCAAAAGAAAATTGTGTCAACTAAAAAGTTGGTGAATTCAAGTGCTTAAAGTTTAAAAACAAAAGGACTTAATAAATCCTTCTTTGATTAAAAGAAAAATAATCATTGTTTATCATCGTGGGAGAAATAAAATCATAATCAACCCTGCACTCAGTCCCGGTTAGCCTCTTCTAAAGTTGTGTTTTACCGGATATTCCCGAAGGAAGAAACTGAGCCCCATACCAGTGAACCCTACCTGCCCGGATGGTTCACCATAGAATCTTAACAAAACATGTTACATGCCACAACGATCCCCCAGGATCTCAGTGGGGTAAACTTCCTGGAACGAAAGCCACTGTGTGTGGGGGATTCCCCAAATAGATCTATCCATATAAATCAAGCGGTTCACGAAAGAATTAATGATCATGATATAAGAATTAGCAGGTAACCACAATCCCACATAGTATCATCAAATAAAGCACAATCATAGTTCATAAAAGTAGACCATATTCCATCCCAAAACAATAGTAAAAAGGGGAATCACTAGAACTCACCTGAGGTTTCCAAATCAAAGTTTCTTGATGTGCCGGGAAGTGTCACAAGTCTAGCACCCTAACAAGTACATATTAAGCAATAAGCTACTGCCCTAAACTCATTCAAAGTGCAACAATGGTGTCAACAGTTTAGCTATAGGGTACGGCTTTGGTTTAGTGAAGGTTTGTATAAAAAGTTTCCTTTTATGGCAAGTCAAGGCGTCTTCATGAAAATTAGGGATTTTCACTTCATTAGATTAGGTATATTAAGAGATTTTATTGTTCAAGTGTTTATTAGCTTCCTGGAAGTCGGTTATAAGGTTTTGGAAAAATTTTACAGTTTAGTCCCTCAAGTTTCAAAATTGACAGTTTCTACCCTTAAGTTTAGTTTCTTGCCCTTTTATGTCATTTATGTCCAAAATCAGATTATTAGAGTCATATTATGATTATTATGGAGTAAGTGATTCAAAACTTTGGTCTACGGGTTCGATTTTGAAAACTGCGCGTTTAACGCTCCCGGTTGCGGTAAAAGCCGGATAATTTTAAATAGTAATTTGAAGTTTTCAAATATTTAAATTTTGGACCAGTAGGTATTTTCTAAGAGACCTCTTTATAAATTTCTAAGTCCTTAAATTGTGTAAATTGCCCTTTTATAGTTAAAATCTTGTTTTTACGTTTGACCCGTTAATACGCGGTTTTGACCGGGTTTGACCATAAAAAGCTCATTTGACCGAGTTATTAAATCTTTTAGGTCCTTTATCACTTATCTTACTGAAATTATATGATTTTTATAAATCTTAGTTTTGAACTCTATTTTTATAGATTTTTCTCAAAAACTATGCCCGGTTTGTACCCGTTTTTAGTTAAAATGTCATTTATTTGTGTCTTTAACCACTTAAATTATCCATTTACTCCAGAATACTTTGTTTATCATTTTTGAGCCTGGAATACTTTTTAAGAATGTTAAATTCATAGTTTTACTATTTTTAAGTCATTTTACCATGTTTTCGGGTCCCGAAAGTGACTAAAAGAGGGTAAATCACATCATGTCCTTTATACCAGAGATTAAAATTTTCTAAAACTTCTAATATTCACTAAAATCTACTGAAATTTCAGTCCCAACATGTTGCCTAGTAGATCTATACATCCATATGCTTCAAATATGTAGAAAATGCCATAACCGACAATTACACTAGTGTAAACCATCATAACTTGCGTTTAAATGTTACCAACACTTCATTTAACTTCACAAACAGATTGTTAAGGTGTCATTAAGTCGTTCATAAGTAGGTTATGGGTCTTGGTTAAAAGGATTTTTCAAACAAATGCTCAAGAGGGTGTTGTTACATGTAGAAAGGGGGTTTCAAGGTTAAATCCATGTATCAACCGTGGGTTTGAATATGTAGCCACTTGGAACTTTTAAAAACAGGTTCTTGGGAGTCCATTAAGTCATAAAAATGCAGGTTACAAGTTTGGTTTACAAGAGTTTAAGCTTTCACAAGTTAGATGATGTCAAAACACTCAAAATGAGGGTTTTCATGGTGGAAATCGGTTTCCACCTCAAGAACGGCTAACAAAACATGAAGTTTACCTTCAAGAACGTTGGGAACTCCTTAAGAATGAGATGATGGTGAGATGTTTTTGCTACAACAAGGAAATACACGGTTCTTAGATGTTAAATGATGAAAACAAGAGAAATGTCACAAAACCGACATCTTGAGCTTACACTCGATGTAACTCACGGTTTGGAGGGTGTTGATGGCCGTGAATGGCTTGAAACTCCTTGGACTTGGATGGAGAAACTCGAACTAAGGATGGAGAGGTGGAACAAACACGGTTGTGTGACCAAATCTTGTGAACAAGGCTACTCCTTTGCGGTTTTGGTCTTGGCCGAAAGGTTCTTGGTGTAGTCTTCGAATTCTTCTTCACAAAGCTAGAGAGAATTGTTGAGAGAGTGTTGTGAGGATTGTGAGTGTGTTTGGATCAGATGGTTTGAATAAGGGAGAGAGGGAGAGAGAGAGGGAGAGATTGCATGGATTGTGAGTGGGTGAGAAGGGTGGTGTGAAGAGGTGAGGAGAGTGGTGAGGGAGGGGGCGGCCGATCTTGGAGTGTAGTGGGGAGAGTTTTGATTTAATTTTAATTGTAAATTAATATTGTGTAGTGTAATTTTTTAGTATTGGGTATTATGTATTATTTAGTGGAAAGGTGATTTGAGGTGTCTAATGCATACCCATGCATGCATGGCCGAATTTATGCAAGTGTGAGTGTGTATGCTCACATTTTAATTGCATTCTCTTGAGTTTAATTTTGTAAGGGTGACTAGTTGACATTCCCGGAACACAAATCTTTTAAAAAAAAGGAGGAACCTAAATTGGTTAAAAATCAAAAATAAAAATCACATGAAATCATAATTTACATCAAATAGCAAGAATTGTTTCCAATTTCATAGTAGGGTTGTATAGTTTCAATTATTAGCACTCATAGCATGGATAGTGATGCAAGTAATCTAGGGTTAGGGTAACAACCTGGAGGTCGGTTGTCACACATTGCCATTGAAAGTTGGGGGCCTGCATCTTTGAAATGCCCCATAGTTACAGCCTCGAGCTATTTCAGGCACAACCTCCTCTTCCTCCTTATCATCGGAGACAACCGTCTCAGTCTCGGGTTGCTCCCTTTCTCATGTAGGCCTATTCCTCTCCTTCCTCTCACCTTCCCTCACAGCCTTAATCACCTCGGTCACCTCAGACGGTAGGATCGTCTGCATGACCTGATGAACCTCCTCGACCACAGCCTCTTTCATCGAGGCCCTTAGATTGGCACTCTCATCCCCACCTTCCAAATGTAGGGTCTCGGGCTCTTCATGAGCCGTCTCAGCAGCCTAAGCTCTTCCTCTCGTGACCCGTGGTCCAACGCCACGTCCACCACGACATCCTCCTCATGAAGACTTTGATGATCTACCTCCGGCCATCCTCTAAACACGCTATAAAATTCAAACACTAACACTGTCATTTAAGGCAATAGCTTAGTTTATGTCAAGTATAGTAAGTCCTTATTACAGTGGCTAGTTGTGATTAGACACTTACTTTACTCTTCATACCCCAAGCATTTCCTATCCTGACTACATCAGTATCTAAATCTACTAAAGGCACATAAATCACATAACATGCGCACGTATACCGGTTATCATTAAAGAAAATACCTGATGGCACGTAGCTACTCGGCTTGACATCCCTTCCCTGTAAGGATTCCTATAAGTCTAATGCAGCTAAAACATACAAAGTGTCTCTGTATGCATGCACTAAAGAACAGAAGTAGAAATGCTTCGGAAGTTTTACATCATGCACTAGAAATATTCTAAGTGTAAAATCTTCCGAAGCCAAGACCAACATCTTCCGTAGCCAAAATTGAAGTCTTCCGAAGCTTCAAAGCAAAGTCTTCCGAAGCCAAAGAGTGAAGACAGATTTCTTCCAAAGACTTTTAGAGATATGCCTTTATCTGATGTACTTTACCATAAAACTGGACCACCTTCCGCTGCTACTCTGTAAAGTCACCAACTTACATGAGTTGGTGAAAGGTCCATGCTTTTGGTAACTGTACACTGAGGTCTTGAGTCCATGCTTTCTAATTTATGTACTTTTATCCTTTTTGTAATATATTAGGATGTGAGCTATGGCATGTCATAGTCACAAGTCAAAAGGCAGATCTGCCTTTTGACTCTACATTTGATTTTGTAGTTGTGTAGTCAATTGTATCCAGCTAGCCCTCAAAGTATGGCCGGCTGTAGGATGTAGTTTAAAGTATCTCAAGTACTTGTAACTTTCTATCGATGCTTTGTAACTTGTAATAGAACTTGAGAAGCAATATACAGAATTCTTGAAAACCAAATACTTGTGTTGTTTGCAATCTAGTTCTGTCTCATATTTACTTGTGTTCTTAGCATTTTTCATTAACAATTTAACCAGTTCCCTATTTGATTTGTTAAGTTTTCTAAGCAACTCTCCTCATTGTGTTGTTGTGTTGTAAATGCATACCCTTCACCGGTCCTGCATTTGGTATCAGAGCATTTCGGGCTCTTGATATAAGATCTCACCATCTTAAGATCCCTCACACACACAAAATACTTAACAACTCAAATGGCAGCTATAACCAAAGCTGATATGGAAACTAAAACTATGAAAAAGTCTCCACTGATCACTCCTGAAGACTTTGATACATGGTGTCAAAGAATGGAAGGCTTCATCAAGTCTCAAGACTCCAGGATGTGGGACTCTATTGTTGAAGGAACTTACATACCAAGAACCACTTCTGCTATTGGTGGTGGTATGATTCCTAAGGTTGTCGTTGATTACTCTGAAGCAGATAGCCATGACAAGCCTTCAAACTACTCTTCCAAACTCCATCTATAGAGGCTTCAAGAAGTGCAAAACTGCCAAGCAACTATGGGAAGCACTGAAGCAGATGTATGAGGGGTCCTCTGAAGCAAAGGAGAACAAGAAGGATCTCCTAAAGCAGCAGTTTGAAAACTTCACCTTCAAGGCAGGTGAATTCATGACTCAAGAATACTTCGGGTATGTTGAGATTGTGGATACTCTAATGGATGTTGGAGTAACTCTTGAGAATAGGGACATTGTAAGGAAGTTTATGTCCTCTCTTCCTAGACAATGGACACATTATTGTGTTGTTATCAGAAGGCCTGAGAACCTTAAGACTCTTACTCTCGCAAAGTTGTATGGTATTCTTAGTGGCTACCAGATGGAGATGAACATGGAAAACTCATCTGGCAACTCCAGCAATCAACTGAGTTCAACCCTCCATGTGGTTGAAAGGGAAAGCATTAAACCACAACATCATCTTATATGCTTCCCTGACAACTCATAAAAGGGCCCTTTCATCACCTTCCCAGAGACTCTAAGGGAAAGCTACACTCAAGGAAGTCCTTTCCAAGAGACAAGTTCTTCTCATGCTTTTGTCTCTACTGATGAAACCTCAGGCAACTTTCTCTTCACTCTTAAAGATTTGGACTGTATCCATCCAGATGATCTGGAGTACATGGAGATAGTCCAGCAGATGGCTCTTCTTACTCACAGAGCCAAGAAGTTCTACAAGTGAACAGGGAAAAAGTTTCCAAGCAATGCAACTAGTGGAAAGTTTGGGCTGGACAAAAGCAAAGTAAAGTGTTACAACTATAACCAGATGGGACAATCTGCAAGAGAGTGTAAGGCAGCAAGGACAAATGGGGGCCAAGCACAAACCAGACCAAACTACACTGAAAAAGCCCCCTAGAATGAGAAGCCAAAGCAGCAAGTTGTAGTTGCTGTTGAAGAAGGAGGCTTTGACTGGAGCTTTCAAGTAGAAGATGCATCTCCAAACCAAGTAGTCATGGCAGACAATGATGAAGCCAAGGTATTGGAACATCTTTGTACTCCAGAATGAATTGCTAAAGTTAATAGATACAAGTCTTATAATTTAGAAATGAGATCTGATCTTGAGTCCTTAAATATCTTAAAAGCTGATTTTAAAAAAGCTGAAAATGATTATAAACTAAAGACAGATGACTTAGAGAAAACCATTTCAACTCTTAAACATGAACATACAAACTACAGGACTCTGATCAAAGATATCATTACTCAATTAACTGAATGCTAGACTGAGCTTGTGATCAGCAAAGCCAAGGCAGAAAAATGTGTTCTTGAAGAAGAGACCTTCAAGAACATAATATCATCATCCTTGTATGCAAAAGTTTGTTATCAAAATAAGCAGGGACTATGATCTTATGAGATAGCTCCTCCACATACAATCTTGTCTGTAAGATCTCCTAGGTGTGGAACTTGTGAAGATGAGCTTCCCCTCATAGATCCTGTGACTGAAGAGGATGAAGAGGAGATGGTGGAGAATGGCTTTGAGAAGAGTGAAGAAGAGCATTCTAAGAAGGGTCACCATCCCTATGAGGTGAGCAAAACTATTGGGATGACCAAGTCAAGAAAAAAGAACTTGATCAGGAAGGCCTAAATAAAGTCTAAAAAGGCTAAAGAGATCAAGGCCATCTTCAATGCCGCACAGAAACAAGTCTTCATATCTGCAAGATTTGAAGTGGTAAAGGCTTAAGACACAAACTTGAACTCCATCAACAAGAGTTCTAGTTCATGTCCAAATCATCCCATCGTCAAGAAGAAGGCTGATCAGTTGTGCATCATTGTTGTACAACCTGAACCATCCAGCTCCAAAGGTAGTTCTAACCCCACAAGAACTGCCACAGCATCTGCAAAGGTGAAAATGGAGAAGGAAAGTGATCAAGTTCAGCCTTGTTCACAAAGAAGAACTACTAGAAGGAAGAAAAAGGACTTTGTAATGTGTGGGAGTACTTCTCATCTTGCTAAGGATTGTGTCTACAATCCAAAGAGTACTCTCCCTATGACCAAGAAAGAAACTTCTAAGAGTTTGGAGAAGAAGAAGCAAGCTTCGGAAGGAAAATTTGTTTCCTTCGGAAGCTCCAAAATGAAGAAGAAGACAAGTGGAAACTTGCCTTCGGAAGAAAATTTTGTCTCGGAAGAAAGGAATACTTTCGAAGCACTGAAGCCTGCTGCAGTGAAAGCAAGATCTTCCGAAGGTCCAGTCATCAAAACTTCCGAAGTCATCAAAACTTCTGAAGTATTGAAGGTCAAGTCTAAGCTTCCAAAGGTGGTGTGGAAGTCAAAGAAAGACCAAGTGGCTCAAAGGTTCTTCATCAACATCACCAAATGATCCTCTAGCATGACTATAGGATCAATTACTGTGCATTGTCTTCAACTTCTTTTGATGAGCAAAGACCAATGAGGCTTGGGTTTTCCAAATGTAACTAATCATCTCTTTTGTTCAGGAACAGCTCAAGACAAACAGAAATGTATGGATCGTTGATAGTGGTTGTTCCAGGCACATGACAGGCAATAGGTCACTACTTCAAAGTTTGAAAGATTGATGGAGGACCACTTGCTTTTGGAGGAGATGCAGGAGGTTACATTACTGGAAGGGGCAAGGTCATAATGGTAAGCTCAACATTGAGAAGGAAACTTTGTCAAGGAACTTGGGTACAATCTCTGAGTGTATCCTAATTTTGTGATCAGAGTCATAACATGCGCTTTACTGAGCATGAGTGCATTGTTCTCAGGGCTCGGGGTGGATATCCTCATGAGCACATCTTCCTCAAAGCCCCCGAAAGGAAATGTACAAGATGGACTTGCAAGAAACATCTCCCTCTGGAGAAGTTTCATGCTTTTCTATCTAAAGCAAATATGATAAATCTTCCTCTTGCATAAAAGAATGTGCCATGTAAATTTAAAAACATGAATAAATTAATTAAGAATGATTGGTAACTAGAATACCAAGAAAGAGTTTACAAGTGATGACAACTGTGTTGCATGCTTGAAAGGGAAGTAACACAAGGTATCTCACAAGCCAAAGGAAAGAAATTCCATCATTAATCCCCTACACTTATTACATATAGATCTCTTTTTGCCCCACCAGTGTAATGAGTCTAGGAAGGACCTCTTATTGTTTGGTGATCACAGATGATTTTACAAGATTCACTTGGGACTTCTTTCTTAGAATAAAGATAGACCCCCGAGATTCTAAGAATTTCATCTTAAAGATTAGAATCAATGTGATCACAAGGTCAAAACCATAAGATGTGATCAAGAACTGAATTCAAGATAAAACCTTGATACATTATGTGATGAAAAAAGGTATTACAACACAATATAGTGCTCCACACTCCTCAGCAAAATGTGTT
The DNA here is from genome assembly GCA_025215565.1 of Flaveria ramosissima. NCBI lineage: Eukaryota > Viridiplantae > Streptophyta > Magnoliopsida > Asterales > Asteraceae > Flaveria > Flaveria ramosissima. The sequence goes on from CM046035.1 coordinate 9,153,547, forward strand.
GCTGAGAGGAGAACAGGACACTAATTGAAGCTGCAAGAACTATTTCTCTGACTCTAAACTGCCCCTCACCTTCTAGGCAGAGGCAGTGAACACTGCTTGCTATGTGCAAAACAAAGTTTTAGTGGCTAAGACACATGGTAAGACTTCTTATGAACTTTGGCACAATAGAAAACCTATCATTGGTTTTTCTCAGGTCATTTGGATGTCCTTGCACCATCTTGAATACCAAGTCAAATTGCCAAGTTTGCTGAGAAATCAGTTGATGGACATTTATTGGATACTCTTCTCAAGCTAAAGCTTATAGAGTATACAATCTCAGAACTAGAGTAGTTGAGGAGTCAGCCAATGTGACTTTCAATGAGCACACTCCCAGTGTGAAAGGTTCTGGTCGGATTGGCTATATTATCTTGATTTAGTTACCAACTGTTTTAACAAATCTTGTGAGAATGTTTCAGGATCTACAGATATATTACCAACAGGTGATCTCGACCCAAGATTTGAGTTCAGAAGACCTTCAAGTTACACATCTTCAGCTCCAGTGGTAACTATTCCTGCAAATGAGGCTTCTACCAGCACATCAATGACAAATCTTGCTGATGCTTCTGGGGTGCCTTCAAATTCCAGCTTAGAGGCATAAAACTTAGAAGAAGGAGCTTCAATGTTGGAGAAAATGGTGGTGGTGAAAGTGATCAAGAATTCTTGATGCTGATAACCACCGCATTGAAGACAACATCAATGATGTCACACACTCTTTGAATCAAGTCAATCTTGATAAGTGTGCTGATGTGGAGGGTGAATCTTCTTTGCCAGATCAAAATTTTCAAATCTAGATCTGTCTTAGCAACTTGCTGTGATCCCTCAGTTAAGGATCCACAAGTCTCATCCTACCACAAACATCAATGGAGATGTTGATTCAGGGGTGAGAACAAGAGGACAAACCCATGAAGCAAATATTTGTCTTCACACTTGTTTCTTGTTCCAGATAGAGCCAAAGAAAATTGATGAGGCTCTAAAGGATGGAAATTGGGTTGAAGCTATGCAAGAGGCGCTGCTTTAATTCAAAAGACAAAAGGTTTGGAACCTATGTCCTCTTCCTCAAGGGAAGACTACCATAGGAACCAAATGGGTTTTTAGGAACAAGAAGGATGATAGAGGACTTGTCATAAAACAAGGCAAGACTAGTTGTTCAAGATATACTCAAGAAGAAGGATTGACTACACAGATGTTTTTGCTCAAGTGGCAAGACTTGAAGCTGTTAGAATATTCCTAGCGTTTGCTTCATCCAAGAAGTTCAAGGTCTACCAACTTGATGTCAAGTGTGCTTTTCTTTATGGGGTGATTGATGAATAGGTGTATGTTAGACAACCACCTGGGTTTGCAGATCCTGATCATCTTGATTATGTATGCAGGCTTGATAAAGCTCTTTATGGCTGCACCAAGCACACCAAGGAAGTGGTATGAGACTCTATCTCAGTATATCTGTCAACATGGCTACAAAAGAGGTACTATAGATGGAACTCTCTTCATCAAGGGAACAGGAAATGACATAATGCTAGTTCAAGTATATGTAGATGACATTATTTTTGGGTCAACTAATCCAAAGCTCTGCAAAGACTTTGAGAAGCTGATGAAGGACAGGTTTGAAATGAGTGCCATGGGGGAACTCAATTCTTTCTAGGAATTTAAGTGAAGAAAGTTGACAATGGCATCTTCATAAGTCAGTCAAAGTATGTACAGGACATACTTAAAAGGTTTAACATGACTGATTGTAAGGTTGCTAAGACACCTATAGCCAGAAATCACTCCCTTGGACCTGATCTTGAGGGGGGTGTGTTGATGAGCATCTCTATAGGGCAATGATTGGGTCTCTTATGTACCTCACACCTAGCAGGCCAGATATCATGTTTGCTACATGCATTTTTGCAAGATATCAAGCCAACACCAAGATGTCACACCTGGTCACTGTCAAAATAATTTTAAGATATCTCAAAGGTGCTCCATCACTTGGTCTTTGGTATCCAAAGAATTCTGACTTTAATCTGTATGCTTATACAGATAATGACTATGGTGGTTGTAACATGACTGCAAAGTCTACATCAGGGGGATGTCAATTTCTTGGTGGAAGAGTAGTCTCTTGGCATTGCAAGAAACAATCTTGTGTGTCTGCATCAACTGCTGAGGCTGAATACATTGCTGCTACAAATTGCTGTGCTCAAGTGCTTTGGATTCAAATTAGATGCTGGACAATAGATTTAACTTTAAAGAGACTCTCATCCACATAGACAACAATAGTGTTGTCTCCATCATAGAGAATCCTGTGCAGCACTCAAGGACAAAGCATATTAATATCAGGTATCATTTGATTAGAGATAACTTTGAAAAGGGATTAATCAAACTAGTCAAAGTTAACACAAATGAACAATATGCTGATCGTTCACCAAAGCTTTTGATGAGCAGAGATTTAAATATCTTGTATAAGCTATTGGGATGATTAACTTTGAATTGCTTTTCTTAAAACTTAATCATATTTATCTCTTAAACCTGTGTGTCCTAAATTGTCTATTATATCACCTTCATAAGCCCTTGTTTTCTTTGGAAGAAAAATCTTTTCAAAAGACTTTTCTTAGATTTTTGAAAATATTGATCTCTTCGGAAGCTTCAAAATTACCTTCGGAAGAATTTATGTCTTAGTAAACAAATATTGCTTTAGTGATTTTACCTTCGGAAGAAATTTCTAAAATATCTCCGAAGCTTAAAATCAACTTAAGTACCTTGTATGTTTTCAAAGAACAAGTTTCTTCGAAAGCAATTTACCTTCGGAAGTATTTATTCTTCTTAGAATAAAAATCTCTGAGTGTAAATTCTCTTCTGAAGCAAAATTCTCAAAAACCTTTGAAATCTCTTCCGAAGCCAATTTGCCTTCGGAAGCTTTTTCTTCACAACTTCCGAAGCATATAACCTTCGGAAGATTTCTCAACTTCCAAGAAAACTACTTTTTGGGCAAAAGTAAACTACTTTTCAGAGGTGGGACCGACATCCGGATTTCAAAGTTTATCCTAACTTTGTCTCAAATCCTTTTCACATAAATGCCCAACGGTTCCCCCCTCTTTCACTATCTTCCTCAATTACACTATTCCTTAAACCTAAATTCTCCCAAACCGCCTTTGTTCTTAATCTTTCTTCATCCTTAAGCTTCTAAAATGGCCAACCTAAACCTTAGAAACAACTCAGATTTCTCCATGAAACTTCATAGGCAACATAACCAAGTAGCTCTGTTAAGCTTTGAGAAAGATGAAAGCTTCTCAGAGATTTGCCTTTTCTTAGATCTATCAAACTACTTCACCTCACTAACCATTGATCCTACTCTCTATGAGGATCATCTGCTTGAATTTTGGAAGACCTGCAATGAGGTCATTATGGATGGGGAGAAGGCATTGTCTGCCACAGTGCAAGGGAGGAAAAACTTCATCACTCCGGCCATCATCAACACTCACTTGCAGTTGGATGATGAATAAGGTGAGTTGTCCTTCCAAAGGAAGCTGTAAATCATTCCTTTGAGCAGATGGGCTATGAGAGAGATTTCTCTGTAAAGACCTTCAGGAAAGGGAAGGTCTCATCCCATGGAAATACCTGCTTCATGTGGTTATCCACAGCTTGTCAAACAACCATGGAGGGTGGGACCAGATTCCTGAGGATCTCTCCTTCATAGTACATGGAATGGTTCAAGGGGTCAAGTTCAGGTACTCTCAGTTTGTTTATACAAATTTGCTGGCTAACTTGGACTCCTTAGAGTATTATATGTTTCGTAGATATGTTCAACACATTCTCAATTGTGAACCGGGCTCACAGTTGAGGGAAACAGATAATATTCTTAAATTGGGACAGATGAAGCCCGGCATCTTTAAAATTATGAAGTAGCCAACTGTAGGCTTCTTGGGGGTAGAAACAGCCCTTGTCCCAAAAATGTTAGAGCTCATTGCTCAAGGTGACAATCTAGCAACACAAGCTAGTGTTGAACCCACACCTTCTACCTCTCAACCACCAAAAAGGCCCCAAGTCACCCTCACCTACCAAAGAAAATCCAAACGAACCCCTGCTCAAGCTATCGAGTCTGTGCAGGCCCCAATATACTCACCTATACAAGAGGAAGTGGACACTAGAGCTCCCACTTACCCTGAGGAGCAAACCACTCCCATCTCTTCAACAATCAGGGATGAGGTTCCTCATGCTCACCCTGATGAGCTCACAAGCCCAACTACCTTAAGCCTTCACTCTGAGTCTCAACACTCAAGTGAACAACCTTTAGGAGACAGTGACCATCCCCAGCCTTTAGACTTAAATCAACCCATTCCCAACCTCTCATTCTATACTTATAAAGACTTAGGTTTCAGTGGGTACCATGAGTCCCTCTACTCTCCCCCTACTCAAAGAGAGATGAGTACTCCTGAGTCTCCTTTGTCTAGCCCACATCAGTCACCCATCACTAAGGTGGATACTTCTGAACCTGTTCAGGATATCCATATGGAAGAGGTTCTCACTTCTGCAACGGATTACATCATTAAGACCTCAACCATGGCAACTCAGCCCATTGACACCTCAACTGAGAATGTCAATGTGCAAAGGAAATCCAGCAGCCAAGAACCTGAAGCTGGTGGTGAGAGAGAGGACGTTGGTCCAATCATCTCATCCCCCAATAATTATTCTGATGAAGATGAGGGGAATCTGAGACTAAAGGTGCAAAAACTATCAAAAACATGCTCTTATTTAGTCTCTAAGGTTAGTCATCTTGAATCTCAGGTGACTACCTTGCACCATAGGGTCAATGATCAGCAACTTGAGATATCTTATCTCAGGGAAAAACTAGCTGGGAGACCTTTAAGAGGAGCTCAACCAAGAACACAAGAACTTGTGAATGTGATTGACCTAACCTCTAGCTCACCTATGCAAGAGGGTGATGCTACCAAAAAGGGGGAGAAAGTCATTATAGTCACAGAACCTGGGATTTCTTCAGGGAGTATGGACATTGAGGATTCACCATCCTCACTTGCAACTGTGCATACTCAGCAACTTCCTCAAGTTCACATTAATGTGGACATTATAGACTCTATCATTAGAAGTCTCTTTGAGGAAGGCATTCCAAGGGCTCAATCATCTCCACCTCAAGGAACTTCAAACTACATTATTGGGTGGAGGTATGATGCTGATAGAAGAGCCCTCATTCTTCAGAGAGTTCAAGGGCAGCAGGAAGTGTTCAATTTTCAGACCTTGGACTACTATGAAGGTCTTGACCTGATCAACATGCCATTTGTCAACCCAAGCCAATCAAGACAAGGTGACAGGTTAGCACTCAGGATTCAAGACAGAATTACTGAAGAGTTCAGCCTTAGAAGGAGCAAAGACAATCAGCTAATGTCATTGGTCAACTGGATGCTGAGGCAGACCCTGAGATTAGCTTCAAAGGGAAAACCTTGGCTGAAGGCCCAGTGATAGAGCCTGAGAGCCCTGTCACACCAACAACTGCTTTAGAAATTCATTCCATCAGTGAAAAACCTGTTGGTGAAGGTGCCTTACAACCTCTCTCTGGCTAGAGCTTAGATGCTACACCAAGCAATGAAGGCCAAAGCTCTCTCCACCCTGAGTCACAAAGGTCTGTGGGTGACAAAAGGAAAAGGATTCTGACTCCTGAGGAGATTGAGGAGGAGGAGAGAGAGAGGAAGAGGAAGCTAAGGGGAGAAAGTTCCTCTGGGTCTTCAGGCTTTATGCAAGCTGCAATCAGGGCTGCCCCCACACCAAACACTCAAGAAGATGAGTTGAGGGCAGATAGGATTACTTACCTGCAAACCAGGAACTATGACATAGATGAAATTATATCTCTCCCTTTAGAGCAATTAAATGAACTGGCTGACATGGAAGTGACAAGAGAGATGAAGGAAGCATAGGATGCAAGGTTACTTCTCCAATTCAAAGAGGAGAAGAGACAGAAAAGGTTATACCAGCATGCTCCAACTCTCTCCCCAGTTCAGGAAAGTCCTGTGCATAAGGATGTGGCTGCTACACAAGAACATCAGGTAGACAAGGAAACAGATAGGCAAAACATGATCAACTACCTGAGTGCCACAGGTCTCTACCAGGCATCTGCACTTCTTCCCTTGTCCTTTGAGTACATTGACTTTGAGTATCTCAAACAGCTTGAACTTCAAGTGCTCAAAGAACAAAAGGGAACAAAGAAAAAGATGAGGGAAGATGCTGTAAAGTCAAGAGCTATTATCCAAAAGAGTATGAAGAAGTCTGCTAAAAGAAAAAGGATGATGAGCTTCTTGAAGCTGTATGGATTCTCCGGAAGGAGACTTGGCCCTATGTCTCTATCCACAATGAATGAGCATATCAGGGTAATCAAGCAAAAGATCAAGAGTGGAGAGCTGCTTGACTTATACTCTCCTCCAAGTCATATCCCACCTGAAGTGGAGGTTAAGGTTGAACAACCTGAGACAATACAACCGTGACCTCCTACTGAGCCTTAGTAAGCTTCATCTTCTGATCCACAGTAGGGTCAAAATCCCTCTCCTTCTAAACCTGTGAGGGAGGAACGCCCAACTGAGAAAGACAAGGATGATCAACAAGGTGCTGCAGACCAGTCTTCTCAGTTAAAGTCTTCTAAGAGGAAGAAGAGGATGGCTTCCAAACCAAAGTCAAAGAAGAAAAAGCCTGAATCATCCACCTCTACACCTCAGGCTGAGTCAGATTAACCTGAGGAAGTGCATAAAGAGGCAGCCCAATTAACTCTAATTCAAGTGGCTCCTCTTGCAGCTGAGACACGCATCTTATCCTGGACCTTCACTACTAATCCAGAGAGATGGCATGTGATCAGAGATCAAGGTGTTAAGAATGTCTATACATGGCAAGACATAATCAACTTACCTCTGCATGATCTCTTTGAGATGAGAATATATTATTAGAGTCTGAATGATCCTGACCATCTGATGAAGAAGGGTATGGTCATCATGTGCTGAAGACTACAAACATCTGAAGATCTTCTAAATGTTTTGGTAGCATCAGCCTAGGGGGAGTTTGTAAGGATTCCTATAAGTTTGATGCAGCCAAAACATCCAAAGTCTCTCTGCATGCATGCACTAAAAAACAGAAGTAGAAATGCTTCGGAAGTTTTACATCATGCACTAGAAATATTCTAAGTGCAAAATCTTCTGAAGCCAAGACCAAGATCTTCCGAAGCCAAAAGTGAAGTCTTCCGAAGCTTCAAAGACAAAGTCTTCCGAAGCTTCAAAGACAAAGTCTTCCGAAGCCAAAGAGTGAAGACAGATTTCTTTCGAAGAATTTTAGAGATATGCCTTTATCTGTTGTACTTTACCATCAAGCTAGACCACCTTTACGTTGCTACTCTGTATAGTCACCAACTTACATGAGTTGGTGAAAGGTCCATGCTTTTGGTAACTGTACATTGAGGTCTTGAGTCCATGCTTTCTACTTTATGTACTTTTATCCTTTTTGTAATATATTATGATGTGAGCTATGGCATATCATAGTCACAAGTCAAAAGGCAGATCTGCCTTTTGACTCTACATTTGATTTTGTAGTTGTCTAGTCAATTGTATCCAGCTGGCCCTCAAAGTATGACCGGCTGTAGGATGTAGTATAAAGTATCTCAAGTACTTGTAACTTTCTATCCATGCTTTCTAATTTGTAATAGAACTTGAGAAGCAATATACAACATTCTTGAAAACCAAATACTTGTGTTGTTTGCAATCTAGTTCTGTCTCATATTTACTTTTGTTCTTAGCATCTTTCATTAACAAGTTAACCAGTTCCCTATTTGATCTGTTAAGTGTTCTAAGCAACTCTCATCATTGTGTTGTTGTGTTGTAAGTGCATACCCTTCACCGGTCCTGCATTCCTTTTGTCCCATTCTCAGTTTAATTTTAGGTTTCTTTGTAAATATTAACCCATCTAATTCTCTTGCTTTAATACCATGAAATAAAATAGAGAAAAAGACCTTCAAGATAATAACCATTTTCAAGAGACAAACTCCAGTGAACCACTTTCCTCCTCTCTTCTTTTCTTCATTCCATTCATTCCCCTTTGAAAGAAGTAAAATAAAAAATCTAACGCTCTAGTCTAATTGAAGACTTTCAACGCTCATGCTATTTGAAAGAGCTTTCAACATGGAGTGGAGACTCCATAACGTACACAAAGAGTAACCGCTCTATGAATATCTCATCCTAATTCAGGTCTTATTTCACTTAAACTTTGGTTCTGATACCAACTTGTAAAGCCCCGTTCCCGGGACGCTCACAGTTGGACAATCATCGGACATAAAATTTAAAACATACATTCACATTTACTAAAACATTGCAGCGGAATACTTAAAACCATTTCATATATAAATAATTGCTTTTGCAAAATAATACAACATTGTCAACCGTTACAAAAAAATACCATTTGTTTGCATTACATCACAAAAACATCATCTTATATAAAATGGATGCCATCCCAAAAACTTGCTGAGTAGCTGCGCCCGTGCCATCCTCAACATTCATCACCTGCCAACTGGAAAATACATATAAAGTCAGCGTTGCTTAGTGAGTTCTAGTTTTATAAAAATATATTACCTTTCTTTCGTTAAAACGTTTATTTTACTATCGCACGTGATCATACATCGTACATACGTCAAGGTAATATTTATTATCTTCCATCATCGTTCATTTTGTACATATCGCACGTCTCGTACTTTTCGCACTTTTCGTACATTTATTATCTTTTCACTTCTATCTAGATCCTGTTGTATGCTTAACCCCCCTCTTGAGCACAAAGCCATATGATCTAGGGTTAAGTGACAAGGATCCCATATCGCATATATCGCACATATGGAGTAGTCACATAGACTAACCCCCCCTGTGTGTGAACCCTTAAGGGTTAGCCAAGATGGCACACTGTAAACACACAGTTGAGCTAACAACTCTCAATGAGTTGTGAACCTCCTTTCATTTGCTTGCAAGGCTTCATTCGTTCATTCATTATATTCCACTTTCATTATCTTAAATCTTTCACTTCGTTAAGATAATACTTTACGCTCATTATCATAATCACACCACGTAAAGTCACATCATAATACGTAATAAGGAACATAAGGAAACATATCATACATAAGCATAGCATCGTCACACATCATCATACATAACATAGACCATGCATCATTCATTAACATACAAAAGCACATGCACAACAAGCACAACATCATAGAACATAACCGACCCTCCGCGGGACAACGGGGGTTCGGGGGCGGCAGCCCCTGACAGCAGGGTCCTAGGGGCAGCAACCCCTAGTGGGGTCCAAGGGGCAACGCCCCTGGCTGAGACCGGGATGCCAGGTCAGCGTGAAAATTTTTTATCTTAACACTTTTATATATTACATTTCCTTATAGAAAAATCGATCTTCTTATTAAAACCTCTTAAAATCTTGGTCATTTAGAAACTTATATTTAGTATGCATTTCCAGCCCCAACTAGTTCAAAACCTTTAAAATAAGGGACCTAGAACTCACCTGTACTCGATGAGTAGCTTCTCAATTAAGCTTTCAAAGAAAGGGTTGCACTTCACAGCCTGCAGATAAGATAACACTCAAAGGAGTTAATTTCTGCCTAATTTCGCTGCCAGATCAGCAGTTTCACTGCTAGTTTTGCCAGCAGTTTCGCTGCTAGTTTCGCCAGCAGTTTCGCTGCTAGTTTTGCTGGCATCTTCGCTGGCAGTTTCGCTACCAGTTTCGCCCAACTTTCGTTGGATAACCATATCTGCGTAACTACCCGCGAAACTATAGTTTCACAGGAAGCTTTCATAGTTTCGCTGGACGACTATGTAATTTCGCTGGATGAACCTGTAATTTCACAGAACGGGCTGAAAATTACGAACTATCCTATTTTTGACCCAAAACTTCAATCTTTTTCATCCAAAACCTTGGTTTATCACTCAATAAGCTTTATCTAAGCTTCTTACATGTTTTCTTACACAAAAACGTGAGTTTTGGGCGAATCTTGGCCACTTTCAAAAACCCAAGCTCTAGAATCCAGGTTTACATCAAAATGAAAGATTAAATGATGTTTCTTACCTGGATTCTTGGTGTTTTCTTTTATTTTGGATGCCCATGAACACCGATCTTCAATCCCGTGATCAACCGAGCTTTGAATCTTCAATTCTCTCCACTTTCTCTCGCTACACTCTCTCTAGAATTTGGGGTGTTGAGTTGCAAATGAGAGCTGCTCAACCTGATCCGTTTATATATACCGGGCGTTCCCGGGACCTTAAACTCGTCTAACACATAACATGCGAGTTTTACTCGGTCCATACCACATTCCTCGCTTATTTTCTTCAAATAATCCCGGCTAAGCCCATTATTATTAATTGGCTCGTTTAGACTTTATTCCGGGCGTTACATTGCCTGACAGGTCTCTCAGCAAACTTGCCCTTGAGATCAGTGAGCTCAAGTTACTCGTCACTGATTTTTGTTTGTAAGGTAGCCACCTATAATTCCAGGTGACTTACCTTTGAAACTAAATAGGTACATGTTTTTGATAGTTTTTGCACCTTTAGTTGCATACTTCCCTCATCTTCATGAGAATAATCATGGTGTGATGAGCGAATAGGACCAATGTCTTCTTCCTCATCACCAGCTTGAAGTACTGAACAGATGGATTTCCCCTTCACTATGACAGTTTTAAGAGAAGTGTCAATAGGTTGGGTTGCCATGGTTGAGGTCTTAGTAATGTAATCACTTATACAAGTGAGTGCATCTTCCATATGAACATCCTGAACAGGTTCAGGGAGGTCCACCTCAATTGGGGTTGTATGATGTGGGCTAGATATGGGTCATTCAATAGCATTGATCTCTCATTGAGCAGGGGTGGAGAAAAAAGACTCATGGTACTCACTAAAGCCCATATCCTCACATCATAGAATTCTAGGTTAGGAATTGGTTGGTTGAGATCTAGCGGCTGGGGATGGTAGCTTTCCTCGAAAGGTTGATCACTAGAGTTTTGAGACTCAGTGTGAAGGCTTAATGCTAGGGTAATGAGCTCATCAGGCTGAGCATGAGGAACGTCAACACAGATCAAAGATATAGGAGTGGTCTGCTTCTCAGGAGAACTGGGAGCTCTAGTTTCCGCTTCCTCCTACATGGGTGAGTGTATGGGGGCTTGCACATCCTGAGTTGTTTGTGTAGGGGTTCGTTTGGATCTTATTGAGTAGGTGAGGGTGATTTGTGGCTATGTGGGTGGTGCAGATGTAGAAGGTGTGGGTTCAATATTGGCTTGTGCTGCCAAGTTCTCACCTTGAGCAATGAGCTCTACCATTTTTGGGACCACGGCTGTTTCTACCACTGAGAAGCCAACATTGGACTTTCTCATTGTTTAAAGATGTCATGCTTCATCTGTCCTAATTTATGAGTATTACATGTTCCCCTTAACGTTGAGCCCAGTTCACAATTAAAAATATGTTGAACATATCTAGGGAACATTTCGTACTCCAAGGAGTCCAAGTTAACAAGCAGGTTTGTATAAACAAACTAAAATTATCTGAACTTGACCCCTTGAACCATCCCATGAACTATGTAGGATAAGTCCTCAGGAATTTGGTCCCAACTTTAATGTTTGTTGGACAAAGAATGAATGACCACATGGAGGAGGTACTTCCATTGAGAGGAAACCTTACCCTTCTTGAAGGTTCATACTGAGTAGTCACCTTCATATCCCATCTAACGGAGTGAGTTATTTACAGCAGATTCGGGGAAACACAACGCGCCTTCTTCATCATCCAACCTCAGATGAGAGTTGATGGTGGCTGGAGTGATGAAAATTGTCTTCCCCTGCACTGTGGCAAACAGTGCCTTCTCACTATCCAAGATGACCTCTTGGCATGTCCTTCGAACTCTAGGAATTGATTTTAGTACAAAGGAAGGTCTATAGTGAGTGCAGTGAGGTAATTAGAGTGAAACAAGAAGTGGCAAACATCCGAGAAACCTGGATCTTTCTCAGATGATAACAAAGCAACTTGGTTGTGTTGCCTATGTAGTTGCTGGAGAAATCTGGTTGGTTTCGGGGATCAGGGTTGGCCATTTTTTAGTAGCTTAGAAATGAAGAAAGCCAAGAACAAAAGTGGTTTATGGGTGAATTTAGGTTATGAACTTTTGCAAATGAAGGAGAAGGTGAAATAGGGGTAACCATTGTGGGTATATTTATATGGTTGGATCTAAGACAAAGTTAATGCAAGAGGATAAACTTTGAAATCTGGTTGTCGCCACAACCTCTGAAAAAGTGCCCAAAAGGTAGTTTTCTTGAAAGTCAAAAATCTTTTGAAGGTAATTTGTCTTCGGAAGTTTGTTTGAGAAAACTTCCAAAGCCAATTTGAGTTCAGAAGATATTGCTTAGCTTGATAAAAATTTGTTTTGGAAGAAAAATACTTAGCGTATATTTGCTTCCGAGATAAATTTATTTTCGGAAGATATTAAACTTCGAAAAATTTCTTCAAAGGATGAATAAAGCTTCTGATACTTTAGTGCTAGAAAATTTTCCTTCAAAATATATAAGTTCTTAGAAGCATATCTAAGCTTCGAAAGATATATAAGAATTTCTTTCAAAGGTAAATTTCTTAGCAAGTAATTATTAGTTTTGAAAACATAACTTTCTTCCGAAGCCAACTTAATGTCTTTTGAAAGAAAATATATCTTAAACTTTTAAAGTTCTAAGGAATATCATTTTAAACAAAATTCTTCCTGACTGGGTATGAAGAATAATATTCTCTGTTGATGAGAATCAACTAGGACCAAATATGATGATTGAGTCAGTGGTTATATTGCGGAATGATATAAACACACATCATTGAATGCTTGAAATACTCATAAATGCTTTGTATTAATGGTATTGTAAAGTTACAATGAATGCTAGGGTTTTAGCATGAAACAGTAACAAGACACCTCTGAAACATATGACAATTAAAAAATATTCTATTTGACTAGCTGTCCCATAAGTAGGATTTTCTATTCTATTTATAGGCCTGACAAAAGGCCTTTTACAAAAAGACTAAACTAACCCTGTACTATACATAAGGAAACTAGTCTAAGTACAAAAGTCTTCATTAGCATTTTTCTTCTGTTCATCCGCATTAACTAATGCGGATATGTTGATCTTCATCAGCATTTCTTTTTCTTCTATCGCATTGGTGTTTGGTCATCAGCGTTGAGAAATACAGATGAACAAACACTTAGGCGCATTTGTTGTTGAACATCCGCATTAGTTAATGTAGATGTACAAATACATGGCAACATTTGTTCAGCTCTTCGCATTTGTTAATGCGGAAGAACAAATACTTGTCAGCATTGGTTCCATGGTCATCCGCATGAACAAATGCGGATAACCGACACTTGTCTTCTTCTAATGTGCAGATTCTTCATCCGCGTTACTTCTTCGACTTAGGGAGAATTCCAGCAAAGCAACCATCAACCACCACTTGAATTGGCATGTATGATCCTTTCAGGGTCCAACAATACTCCCTCTAAGGATTATACAGCCTAGGTACTTCAAAGGTTTGATGGTGGATGAGGTTGTGAAGATTCTGCTGGGTCTTGAGCACCAGGCAGTGGAATCACTGGTTCTGCCAAAGAGAGATCCAGAATAGCCTTGATCTTGTTGACAAAATCATTGGCTTCAGACATCTTGTCTCTGTTCAGCACATGGATCTTCATCTGACTCATTGTGTAGATGGCTTCAATAGGTAGCTTCTTCAAAGAAATGGGTTCCCATATGGACAAAGTGGACAACCCATCTCTATGAATCAAGAGAGCTCCTTCCATATCAACTTCCAACTTCACAATGTTACCCAACTGCAAGGGAGTCATCTTCTTCTTTCTTTACTCCCTTTTGGCTAATATTTTGTCATAGGCCATCTTCAAGATTTTGTTGCACTTAAGAAATAAGTGCATATCAGCTTCTCCAAGTTTGTTGTTGATTTCTCTGAAGTGCCTGGTGTAGATGTAGTGGATGTATGATTCATCTAGTAATCTCACTTCATATCCACTGAATAATCTGATTTCAGCACCATCCTTTCCTCCCCACCTCCTTTAAATCACTATCTCATAAGTCTTCTTATCATAGAAGACATTAGAGATTGGTTTTGGAAGTGTGAGCACCTGCCACCATCTTCCTTTTGAGAGACTCTGTAGGCTTCACCTTTAGCTCAGGGAACACTACATCTTTATTCTCTTTTATCCTTTTCTTCTTCTCTAAAGGTTTTGAAAAGATTTGTCTTTCCTCATACAGATTTCTTTCAATGATTTGAAGTTGTCAGTCCTTTTAAACATCTTCAAAATGTCTTTAAACTCATACCCTCTGAACATAGCTTTATGGTTGATCAATTCCAAGTTAGCTAGTTCCTTCAAGTCATGTATCTGCAGGGAATTCACCAGAGTAGTGTACTCTGTGAAGAACTGTACTAGCCCTGAGATTCTCTTGATCATAAACATGTTCCAATCACTATCCTACTTCCAGGCAATGATTTTCTGATCAACTTTGCCCTGGGGAGTAGATACACCTTTTATCATCTCTGCAGTGGTTAGTCCTTCTTGAATCTTTAACTGTGAAGGCTTTGCAAACCACTCAGGGTTCCTATGAAGTACAGGTGCCAGAGAGTCATGATCATTGTGGGTGAGTTAGATGTCTTTGGTTGAAACCCTTGATCTTGGGTTTTTTACTCACTATCTCTTCTTCAAGCTTTCTTAATCTTTCCTTCTTTTCATTGATCAATTTCAACATTTCAGCCCTTAGAGAGTTAGTTTTCATATTGTCCAACTTCCTTTTAGTGTAGCCTTGCTCAGATAGATAATCCTTCATCTCCCTGTTAGTCATGGTGTAGGGATCAAGATATAATGACTGTGGAGCTTTAGTCTGTTTGGTTTTGGAGATGGAGGGACCCACAGGTGACTTGGTTGTTTGAGTCTTTTGATACTCAGTCACATAAGAGGGATCCAACAGTTTGTTTAGCTTTTTTTCTTCTTTAGCCATTCCCTCATAAGTCATCCCGAATACTTCATCAGCATCATAACCATGATTGATAAGAAACATTGCCTTGACCATCAAATTATCGGTTTGAGCTTTCTCAACCATCTCTTGAACTAAGGTTTCAGCCTTCTCAGGACTTTCTTTTGATATTGGTTCATCAACCACATAGCCTCCTTCAATCTCCCCTTCTTCTAGGTCTACAAACTCAACCCTTTTCTTTAATTGTTCCTCAGCCTTCTCATGTTCTTCAAGAAATTCCGCAATAGCTGCCAGGCTTCAAGGATCATCCTTTTGCTTCTTAATCACTGGTTCTTCTTCCTCAATTGGTCTTTTTTCTTTTGCTTTTTCTGCCAGATACTTTCTCTTTTTGGTGTAAGTTTGCAGTGTAGGACCAGGAGAGGATTCTGCTATTTCAGCTTCTTTTCTTTCTGTTTCAGCAACTTTGATTTTAGATTCAGATTGTTCTCTTCCTTTTTTCTTTAAAGCAATTTCTTCTTCTTTTTGTTGTTCTTCACATAGTCTTCTGATAACTTCCTTTTGTTCATCAGACAGAGTGATAGCTAGTACATCTACAATCTCAACTCCCTTTCCAAAGGCACATGAGATTGAGGGATCATAACAATAGGCTTAGCAGGTTGTCTTTAATATCCAATGAAATCCCAGAATTCATCATCAATAATGAATTCCTCTGCTGTGAAGCTATCAAGAGCTTTAATCATATCACTGAACTTAGATTCTTCAGTTTGTGATTCTTCAGATTATTTGCTTGTGTAAACTACCATAGCCAAACTTTATTCTTCATGTTTTGTTCTAATAGATTCAGCTTCTTTTACAATCTCAGTGGTTTTCATCCTTTTGGTAGGAGAAGAATCATCATCACTCTCTCCAGAAGAACTTTCCTCACCCACATCCTTATCACTATCTCTTTTCTTCTCCACTTCATCCTTATCACTCTCTTGAGCCTAGGAATCATATCTAATTGCATAGACAGATCCTTTAAGTTGGAAAAGTTTTGCTTAGGATTTTGAACAACATTTCTAGCTGATGTATCACACTCATTCAATGAAGACTGATTTAATGAAAGTATGACAACAATAGTAGTGTTTTGCTATGAAGCAGCATCAACAGTTGCCTATTCATCTAGATTACTATCTTTGTCAACTTGGTGTTGAATGCTGGAGTTGTCAGCTGATGAGTTTTGAGGCTCAATTTGCTGACAAATTGTTGAAGCTCTATTGTTTCCTGAGATGTTTATGCTTTCAAGACTTCCAGTAGTGGGAGCTTGATCTACATGACTTCTTGGAGAAATTGGAAAAGGTCTGGGTAACTCAAACAGTTGATCATCATTAGAATTACTTTGAGTTCCTATTCCATCTAAAACATTCTCACAAGATGGTTTAGAATAGTTTGGAAACAATTATAAGTCAAATATATGATCAGGACCATTTCCCTTAACACAAGGAGTCTGCTTATTAACAACAATGTTGGATGATTCCTCAAATTGTTGATTTTTGATGTTATACACTCTATAAGAAATAGAGTTTGAGGAATATCCAAAAAAGATAGCATCATCCGACTTTTTAGCAAATTTTGCTAAATTGTCCTTTGTGTTAAGTATGGTATACCTGCTGCCAAAGGACCTAAGAAAGCCAAGGAATGATGGCCTCTTGTTCCATAGCTCATAAAGGGCTTTTCCATGGGAATTAACAATGAGAACCCTGTTCTGCACGTAGCATGCAGTGCTGACTGCCTCTGCCCAGAAAGTTAGAGGCAACTTTGAGTCAGCTAACATAGTTCTTGCAATGTAAATAATTGTCTTGATCCTCCTCTCAGCAACACCATTTTGTTGAGGAGTTCTAGGAGCACTATATTGTATGGTAATCCCTTTTGAGTTACAGAATAAGTCAAGAACTTGATTCTTAAACTCAGTCCCTTGATCACTTCTAATGATTTTTACCTTGTGATCAATTTGATTCTCAATTTTAAGAATAAAAGATTTTAAATTTTCAACAGTTTCATCTTTAGTTCATAAAAAGAATACCTATGTAAATCTTGTGAAATCATCAACAATCACAAGGCAATATGATTTCCTTCCAATGCTCATTATACTTGTAGGACCAAATAGATCCATGTGCAATAAGTGTAATGATTTTTACCTTGTGATCAATTTGATTCTCAATTTTAAGAATAAAAGATTTTAAATTTTCAACAGTTTCATCTTTAGTTCATAAAAAGAATACCTATGTAAATCTTGTGAAATCATCAACAATCACAAGGCAATATGATTTCCTTCCAATGCTCATTATACTCGTAGGACCAAATAGATCCATGTGCAATAAGTGTAATAGAGTGGTGATAGAGTTAACCTCTTTGGATTTATGAGATGCCATGTGTTGCTTCCCTTTCAGACAAGCAACACGGTTATCTTTGTAGAAAAATTTCTTTTCAGGCACACTATGTACCAAGTTATTTTTAACCAATTTGTTTATGGTTTCAAAATTAACATGACACATTCTTTTATGCCAAAGAGTTAACTCATCACTATTAGCTTTGGAAAGAAAGCATGATACTTCACTTAGTGGGGAGCATTGTGTTGATGCATGTATGTCCCTAGATCAGAATTTGTAATGTAATGAACTTGTCTGTCTGATTATGATGTAAATTGTATTGATTAATGAAATGAAATGAATTGTTTGTTACTTGTGATGTTTAATATTTCATTAATGAGTTGTGATTGAATTGATTGGGTTTATGAATGTTTGAATGAGTGCACATTATGTTATATAATTAAAACATTCAAACTTAACTTAATGAAGTTCTCATGCGAATGGCCCATGCGAATGGACCACACGCATGAATAACTTCATACGATTGACTCAATCGCACGACTGAAACCAGGAGACTGGATCAGTCGTATGATTGACACATAAGATTGACTCAATCGCACGACTGAACACTCAGTCGTGCGGATGAATCAACCGCATGGTTCAATCGCACGACTGAACCATACTTATGGCCCAGTCGCACGATTGAACAATACTAACCTATAAATAGACCCAATTCGTGGGAAAACGTAAGCATTCATCCCATTACGATTCCAGACGTACCCTAGCCGTCCAGAAGCCTCCCAAATCGTTCTCCAAGTTCACAGAACACATCAGATCGGTTCCTAATCGATTTCTGACGTTGATTTCAATTCTTGATTGATTCATCGTGTGTTCTCACTGATTGGATCGCCAATCAAATAGGATTCCGCACTATTTGAGTTGGTTTAACACGCAATCACTAGGTATTTCGTTCAAATACCAGGTCCTAACAAGTGGTATCAGAGCTTTGGCTCTTGATTTCGTGTTGATTCAATCAAGATTGCATAAAAGTTTGTGTTTTTGCACGAAAAACGCAATCTTTAGCATCAAAAGTGATCTTGGACGTTCCCTGCTCATCGAAGTTCAGTTTCTACGGACTTAGGCGATTTGGACTTGCAAAATTTCGAATTTTTACGGCTGAAACCCGTCAAACCTAGAAATTTTCGCAAAACAGCAGCTTCAGTCGCACGAGTGACCCATTCGCACGACTGGACTCCATTCGCATTGCTCATTCGCACGATGGACCTAGTCGCACCTTCATTCGGCCGACTGAACCGTTCGTTCGCATAGCTCATACGCACCAGATTCATTCGCACGACTGAACCATTCGCCCTGTTCAGTCGCACGGTTGAACCAATCGCAGAGTTCATACGCACGATTAGACCATTCGCATCCTTCAGTCGCATCAGTTAAAGTTTATTTGATTAGATACTAAGTTTATTAGCCATGGAAGATCAGATGTCAGCCTTTACTGCTGGGAAGGACTCAAGGATTCAGAACCTGCTGTTGCTTGAGAGTGAGGTGGGTAATCACAATAAACCACCAAAGCTCTTGACTTTAGATGAGTTTCCCCACTGGAAACAACGTTTTGAGATCTACCTCAATGGAGTAGATCCTAATCTGTGGGAAGCTATCGAGGTGGTTATAGTACACCGGTGGGAGCAGATGGAGTTAAGTTAACGTTAAGTGGGATGACCGACGCACAGAAAGTAAAGTACAATGCAGAGAAAAGGGTTTATGCATTGATCACTCAGTCTATCCCCAAAGACATATTCCACCAGTACTCAGAGAACAAGCAGTCCAAGAAACTGTGGGATGAGCTAGAGAAAGATATGATGGGAATGCATCATTGAAGGCAATCAAGGCAAAGGAGTTAAAGAAGGAATTCGATAACTTCTCATCGATTGGTAACGAGAGTTTAGATGAAGTCATAGACAGATTCTACCACTTGATGAGCGAGTTGCATACACATGGAGTGGAAACGACTATGGAAGAGAAAGTAAGCAACTTCGCAGACGGATTGCCTGATAAGTGGGCTTCATTCGTGTCTAATCTTAGACAGAATGGAATGCTTGTAAAGCTGGATATAAATGACTTCATTCTCAAGCTGCGTGAAGAAGCACTAAGGATGAAGTATAGAGCACAGAAGTCTTCGTATACACAAACCCAGCTTTATACAACGCCACGCCTCAAGCTAAGACATCTGGAGCACCTCTCCAGACAGCATTTGTGTCTAGCTCGTCAGGTCCTTCACATGCTTCTCCTTCTGGATCAGACACGTCAGGGTCGTCATGTACCCACTATATTGGATCAGAAGCAAGTGCTACCAAATTGAAGACCGAGAACCTCGGTAATGTGACCGTAGAAGTAGCACGAGAGCATATGGATCTTCTAGCCGCAGTAGTTCATTCATATGATGGACTTGTGGCTGGGAAGATTGGAAACTGTCATCTGGCAGATGAGACTACGAGCAGGTAGATGAAATGGAGCTTGAAAGAATGGATATAATGTGGGCCTTAGCTAGCGCTGTCCGAAGGGCGAAGAAGTTGGAAGAAGAGTTTGTTAGAAGACGGACAGAATTTGATAGCTACTAAGGACACCACATTTGGCTTTGACAAGAGCAAAGTGACCTGCTTCAACTGTGGAGAGAAAGGGCACTTCAAGAGGAATGTGTCAAGCCAAAGAAGACGGGTAATGGGAACCCGTTCTCATCCTTTACTCGCCAAGACAAGCAAGCTTCCAGTTCTACTTCATCAAACAAGGACCCAAAAGCCTTGACTGCTCATGATGATGAAGGACAGGATTGGAGTTTTAGGTTTGTCTCACCAGAATCTAACATTGCCAGTGTTGAAGATATTGATGATGATTCTGCGAGTGAAGGTGATCTAGCAGTTGAAATAGCGATGTCACACAGTGAAGAAACAACTGCAGCTGAGGTCAGTTACAAGCCAAAGGAGGAGACTTCCACGTCAGAAACAGAAAAGTCAGAATCACCAGAACCAGAGACGTCTGATGCTGCGTTGATGGCTAACTCTTCTGAAACAACACAGGTAAGTACAACTGACCAAATGTTTAATAATCATGCTTGTTCTAACTGTGATATGTTTAGGAATAGCATTGATGAAAAATTTGCTAGGTTATTAGATCACAATGATAACTTAGTAAAAGATTTACAACTATGCACTGAGGCCAATAGAGTCTTAAACAAAATGAGCATAGTTATAAAGAAAAGATAGACCTATTGACTAAACAACTTAGGGAAACCGAAGTAGTTGCCTTTAATCAAGCAAATGACATTAGGTACTATCTAAACTCCCTAGAGGACACTAAGAAGCAAAAGGCAGTTCTAGAAGTAGAAGTAAGTTAACTCCTTAAAACAGAAACTGCATAGTTGGACTAGTTCTTCACACATAGTTCAACACTTAGTGAGAGAAAGGAATAATGGGGAGGGATTAGGCTACAAAGTGGTTCCACCACCACCTGAGACCTTGATGAACACCAAGTCTAAACCAGTAAACAACAACCCCATCAAGGATCATGTGGTGACACTCCTCTTGTTACTGATCCAGACACATCATGTTCATCTACTGAATCTGGACAGAAACAAAAGGAGGCCACTTCAAAGGCAAAGGGTAAATTGCCTTGTGTTAATCTGGAAAATGAATTTGAAAAAGTTAACTTAAAGTCAGGGTCAAACAGAGTCAAATCAGAACCTAAAAGACTTCAAACGTTAATTTTTCACATGCTACAAGTCAAAAACCAGTTAACCAAAAGTGGAACAAGTTAAACAGGTTAAAACAGTTAAATTTGTTAAACCAGAGAAAACATCAAACATGCAAGAGTCAAAACCTAAAGTGATTGATGTTACTAAAGTGTCACGCATTTCTCCACAAAGAAAGTCTACTCATAAAGTTGATAGCAGATCATGCTACAACTGTGGAGAATGTGGACACATTGCTTCCTATTGTCCTTTCTATCAGACACCTAGGAAGAAGATTGATCTTCAGGACTCTAGACCTAGGTCTTCTAAGAGGAGTTCTCTAACTCCACCTAGAAGATCTAGTGAACCTAAAGTCCAACCTGTAAGCCAGACGACTGTTTATCATAAACAGGCATTGCACAAATCTGGCTTATGGAAAGAGAAGTCATCCTGTGTGTCTGATACTGATGACAAGAAGGAATCTGAGCTACCCTCACCCTCTAAGGGTCAATGGGTAGAGTTTATGATGTGTGATGCCTCTGGGAAACCCAAGACAGTAAAGGCTTGGGTTCCTAACCTAAACTAATACATTTACTTGATATGTGCAGGGTGTTCGATATAGCGCTGAGACTAACACGTGGATTATAGACAGCGGAGCATCCAGGCACATGACAGGAAATAGAGCCCTTTTATCAAACGTCAAACAAATAAAAGGAGGGCATGTTTCCTTTGCAGGAAACAAGGGAGGATACATCACAGCACAGGGAGAAGTGGGAAATCAGAAAGTTAAGTTTGATAAGGTGAACTACGTTCAACAACTTCAGAATAACTTACTTTCTGTTTCCCAAATCTGCGATAAAGGATTTAAAGTCATCTTCGACAACAAGAAGTGTTACGTGCTGAAGAAAGACTACATGATCCCAGAGGACCAAGTTCTGATGACTGCTTCAAGATATAAAGACCTTTATGTCTTGGATCTGTCAACAGCTGCTACCAACGGATCATGAGGTTCAGTGCTTTCTATCTAAAGCTACTGAGAAGGACTCAATCTCCTGGCATAGGAGAATGGGACACATTAGTCAAAGGAAGATGAATCACTTGATTCAGAAGGATTTAGTGAGAGGAGTAAATGTCAAGAACTTCCAACTTCCTGACTTTTGTGTAGCTTGCAAGAAAGGCAAACAGACAAAGAAGTCTCATAAGGAAAAGAAAGTTCATTCAATAGAACTTCCTCTTGAACTTCTTCACATGGATCTGTTTGGTCCAGTCAGTACAAGGAGCATTGCAGGCGATGTACTGTTTTGTGGTCACTGATGACTACTCAAGGTTCACTTGGGTAATGTTTCTGAAATCCAAATCAGAAACATTTGAGTCATTCAAGGAATTAGTCACCACTCTGGAATCTCTCTACAAGCTAAAAGTTAGACAAGTACGCTCAGACAACGGGACAGAATTCAAGAATCAATGGATGGAGGCATACTGCAAGGAAAAGGGAATTGTTCATCAATTCACTTCAGCCTACACGCCTCAGATGAATGGTGTTGCTGAGAGGAAAAATAGAAGCTTGATAGAGACTGCACGGACTATGCTGGCTGACTCGAAACTGCCTATCCAATTCTGGAATGAGGCAGTAGCAAATGCATGTTATACACTGAATCGAGTCCTAATAGTCAAGCGCCACGGAAGAAAGACATGTTATGAGCTACTACAAAGACGCAAACCGAATTTGGAGTATCTTGAACCTTTTGGCGCGCCGTGTACACTTCTGAAGAAGACACAAGAAGGAAAATTCAGCGAGAAGGCAGATGAAGGAATCTTTCTAGGATACAAC
Organism: Flaveria ramosissima; assembly: GCA_025215565.1. Taxonomy (NCBI): domain Eukaryota; kingdom Viridiplantae; phylum Streptophyta; class Magnoliopsida; order Asterales; family Asteraceae; genus Flaveria; species Flaveria ramosissima. The sequence continues at coordinate 9,176,499 of CM046035.1, forward strand.
ATACCGAATAAGCGAGTTTACAATAACTCAACGGGTCTTGTAGAAGTGTGGTGTAATGTCGACGTTCAGAGATATACCACGCCACCTACAGGCAAAGGACCTGCCTACTTCTTCGATTATGATGGATTCTTCAAATCCTTCAACATACCTCTCTCTCCCTCGGATGATGAGTTAGCTACTAGGATGATGTATGATATTCTGAATACACCATCTAGCACACAGGGAGAATCATCTACTCAGTCAGGGGGAGTAGTCGACGACAGTGACTCCTCCTCTGAAGATGAAACTGAAGCAGATGACCAGAACAGTCAGGAGGAGGAACAGTTTCCAGTTCAGTCCACAAGCATCTACGAGTGATGCACCTTCGACTTCAGAACCTCAAACTCCAACTACCTCAGATGCAGAACAAAATGTTCATAATCTCGTTCTGAGGTGGCTGTTCCTACTACTCCAGGATCACGACTAAACGTCTATCATCCCCTTGACAATGTTATTGGGGATGTCAGATCAGGAGTACAAACCCGAAATCAGTTATACTCAGCTGATTACGCCTCGGTTATGGAGAAAGGATACATTCATGATGGTGCTTATCGATGTTTTGTCTCGCAGGTTGAGCCAAAATATGTCAGTGAGGCACTAAATGATGAGGCGTGGGTGAGTGCCATGCAAGAAGAACTTCTGCAGTTTAAGAAGTTAGGTGTATGGACTCTGGTTGATAGACCTAAAGGTGCTAAAGTCATTGGCACTAAATGGGTACTAAAATGCAAGAAGGATGACCAAGGGGTCATTATCAGGAACAAAGCTCGACTGGTGGTTCAAGGTTTTCGCCAAGTCGAGGGAATTGACTATAATGAGGTGTTTGCACCCGTGGCAAGGATGGAAGCTATTCGTATCTTCCTTGCCTATGCATCGTACATGAAGATCAAAGTCTACCAATTAGATGTAAAGAGTGCATTCCTTCATGGGGAAATCAGAGAAAACAGTCTATGTAAGTCAACCCGAGGGTTTTGAAGATCCTTATCATCGGGATAGAGTTTACAAGCTCGACAAAGCTTTATATGGGCTTCATCAAGCTCCTCGAGCTTGGTATGAGAAACTCTCAACTCATCTTGTGAAACACGGCTTTCGCAGGGGAGTAATTGACTGTACACTGTTTTTTAAAGAAAAGGATGGCGACCTACTGCTTGTACAGATATATGTTGATGACATAATCTTCGGGTCAAAGAACGAAGAGAGTTATGTAAAGAGTTTGAAGCAGTAATGAAGAAAGAGTTTGAGATGAGTGCTATGGGGGAGATGAAGTTCTTTCTCGGGTTACAGGTGGATCAAACACCTAATGGAATCTTTCTACATCAGACCAAGTATGTAGGAGACATTCTCAGTCGCTTTGACATGGAGAATGCTTCTGCTGCTGGGACTCCACTTGCTACGAATCATGATATAGCACCTGATGAGAATGGAGATCTAGTAGATGCCACTATGTACCGAGGAATGATCGGATCCCTCATGTATCTCACTGCCTCAAGACCTGATATTATGTATGCTACATGTCTATGTTCAAGATATCAGGCTAAACCAAAGGTCAACCATCTGATCGGGGTCAAGAGGATTTTTCGTTATCTGAAGGGTACACCCACACTTGGATTGTGGTACCCTCATGATGATGACTTTGAGCTTACCGCGTATAGTGACTCGGATTACGGGGGCTGCAAGATGAACTACAAGTCTACATCAGCGGGGTGTCAATTCTTTGGGAGAAGATTAGTTACCTGGCAGTGTAAGAAGCAGACATCGGTTGCATTGTCAACCTGTGAAGCCGAATATGTTGCTGCTGCAAGTTGCTTTCTGTTCAAAATCATCTGGATTCAACAGCAAATGCGGGATTACGGTTTAAAATTCTCATCTACTCCTATTTTGTTGATAACTCTGCTGCAATTGCAGTAACTAAAAATCCGGTCCAACATCCTAAGACCAAACACATCGGTATTAAATACCATTTCATAAGAGATTGTTTTGAAAAGAACTTAATTGATGTGGTTAAAATTAATACTGATTTTCAACGCGCTGACCTCTATACTAAAGCCTTTGATAACCACGTTTTCAATATTTATTAGAGGTCAACGGCGTTTTAAAAAGAAAAGTGAGGTAATTCCTTGATGATGACAATGTGTAGTCCGATGTAGTTTAGTTAAAGTTATGTTATTTAATTTGATTTGTCTTTTTGATTTTATTTTTATTTAAACTCATGTTATTTTGCAGTTTATTAAAATCCTAAAATAATTAAACCAGAAATGATTTTAGTATTTTAGGGGGAGAATATGTCAGCAAGTTAACATTAAAAAAAAAAAAAAAAAAAAAAAGAGGGAGAAGGAGTAGCTAGCTGAAATAAGGTAGATTGTGTCTGTGATACTGATTCGATACCTTTAGAAAATGATAGTACACAGGAACAAATCAAGAGGGACTTTAAAATTTAAGTTTTGGAAAGATGCAAAAGTTCAAAGTATAAATCTGTGTAATCTAAGCAATACAAAAAGGGAAGATGATAGAAAACTGGCAACTCCTAAGGTGACACAAAGAAAGTAGACTTAGAGGCTGCTAGACCATATATGATATGTTGGTAGATTCAACACAATAGACAAATAGACCTGATTGTGATCTCAAGATAAATCTAAGTTGTTCAACTGACTGTGGGCTTCCATCTTATCACTGGTTAACACAATCAACTATATTTCAATAAGGGGTAATGAGCAATTAAACGCCACAAATGTGTGCGGAAGACCATAACTAGAGCAAAGCAAGAAAAAATGAAAGACAAATGCAATAAAGCTAATGACTTATGTTGTTGGTGCATTTTGTGCAAAATAAAATAAGCTGCTCTAACAAGGAGATAGGTTGTGTGCCTCTCTGCTGTGCGATGGCACTGACCTGAGGATAAGCATAACCTAGATATTCTAGAATTCGTTGTTGTTTGCCGCCTCTCTGCTGTGCGATGGCACTGACCTGAGGATAGGCTTCTCTTTGAAAGCTCTAAGAATAGTCTCTTCTTGTAATAATACCCGTAGACCGCTCAAAGGCTCCTGAGGAATGTTGATTACCATATAAGTGTGGGATCCACAAATGTTAGTTGAAATAATTAAACCTAAATAAGTCACCAGTCTGTGTCAAAAGTTTGTGTATGGATTTAAGTGGACAAACATACTGACAATCATTGTGGCTACATTCTCAAAGGTTCAAATCAATGTGAAAATCTACGAGTTTCAGTATGATTTCCTTATGTTGCTAACGACTCTGGATGAACACCGAGAACTTGAGCATCAAAAGGTTTAATAACTAGTCCCAAATGATTTGAATTGCCTGTATGATTCCAAAAATCGAATTGGTCCAGATATGATCAATCTAAGTTGAAGCTATCTATTTCCGAACCAAATCCCGTAGATATCAATCTCTGGATTTATCTCTCACAAAAAGCCAAAATTATGTCTGTTTATGTAATTAGTTTAAAGTCTTAAATTAGTTGGTCGTTTTAAGTTTTTTAATTTGAGTCAAGTGTCGGGCTACATCAGAAAAATCAGAAGGAATCAACTCACTAAAAGGGTCATGTCTGAGATGACCATATGTGCTTTGAAAGGTTAAATTAGTCACGTCTGAGGTGACAAAGTGTTTTTAAAAGGGTCACGTCTGAGGTGACCAAAGTGGTTAAAAGGATCACGTCTGAGGTGATCAAAGGGTTTTCAAGATAAAAGGATCATGTCTGAGATGATCAAAGGCTCATAATGTTGATTTAATTAATCTAAAAGAGTTTAAAAGTAAATTGACAAAATTGGCAGAAAATTAACTAAGTATGACCCATTCGCACGAATGGACCATACGTATGGACTAACCATACGAATGAAGTCCATTCGCACGAATGAACTATGAGTATGGACCATCCAACCGAATGGACCATACGATTAGTCCAGTCGGAGGATTGAATGCGAACGAGTGAGTCACTCGCACGACTGAACTTCAGTCGGACGACTGGAGAAGGGCGACTGACCCAATCGCACGACTGAGTCCCACTCGCACGACTGAAAGGTGCGTATGAACTCAGTCGCACGATTGGATCTAGGGTTGGTATAAATAGAGGTGGAGTCGGTCGCAGAGACTCATCACCCTCAAATCGCCTCTAAATCGCACTCCCTACCGTTACTCTGCCAAAATTTGATTTGTCTTAGTTTTATAGTTGATTGTGTGTTACTGACATTCGCTAATCATCATACAGGTATTTTGAAGTCTTCTCTCATCAAAAACAGAAAGATTGGAACCCTAATTGGGTTGTTCGAATGTGAAATGTGAACCGAGACAAGAAAACCCTAATTACCTATTTAAACCAAGCAAAATGTTAAAATTAAGTTAAATAGGTTATTAGTAACGAGAATGCGACTCTAATGAACCGGTTAATTGACTTAAAAGACTGAGTTTGTGAAGTTTCGAACGATTGACGACTGAACACCTGAGACATACGACTGGACAAGCGGATGAACTTCAGTCGCACGACTGAAGGGAGCGATTCACTTAACCGCACGACTGAACTATGCGAATGAGACTCAGTCGCACGACTGGGGTAACCGCATAAGAGTACATGCGCATGAGTCCAGTCGCACACTCAGTCGTGCGCATGAGGTCATTCGCACGTCTGAAGTTCAATCGCACGGTTCAGTCGCACGACTGTCTTCAGTCGTACAACCTCAATCGCATGACAGATAGTTTTCATTCAAAGTCTAAGTGTTGCATTATACTCTTAGCCAACGGAACTAATGTTTATATTGTTATGTGTTACAGATGGCGAGTCGATGGAACATGAGCACCAAGCACAACATATGTGCTCACCTGGATTTGACATCCAGGAACGCAGCTGACTTCACAGGCATTATTACATTTCTGCTGAGATCCAGGATCGCTCATGCTATATCTACTCCATGTACACCATACAGATCAATGTAGCAGGCCTTCTGCGAAGGCGCGTCTGTTGATAGATCCACTGAGCCTCATTGCATCAGGAGTTCGATTTTTGGTGAGGCTATCACTATATCAGAGGAGGATCTGAGGATTGTACTACAGTTTGGGGATGATGCTGATTGTCCTACTCGTCTACACCCCCTCACTGTTAGAGGATGTTTCATGAGAGCCAAGTACTCTGGGGACATCGATGCTGGGGTACTCAACAAGAGTAACCTCTGTCCCCAGTTTAAGTATCTTGCGCACGTGCTGCTAAAGTGTATAGCTTCCAGGAAGGGAGGTTTTGATGAGCTCTCCGACCAGATCCAGAACGCGTATGCTGCGTTGGTGCTGAACCACCCGTTCAGCTTCTCCAAGATGATATTCACCTACCTGGTGGAGAACATCGAGGGGAAAGGGAAGGAAGGCTTCTGTATGTACCCCAGATTTATGCAGGTGATCATTGACCAGAAGCTTCCCTCCCTGCCGAAGGAGAAGGAGGATGCTGTTGTTCTTGAGGTTATGGACGACACTACACTCGGGCGGATGAAGGTATACAGGGGGAAGCAGGTGAAGCCCCCTGTCAGGAGGTTGTTTGGGCATCTGGCCCGTGCTGATTATGTGGCGCCAGCCAAGAGAAAGTGGCGCCACGATGACAGTGATTCGGATGTTGAGCATATTGCCATACCAGATACTGACTCTGATGATGATGATAGCGGCGACGCCGGGGATGATATGCCTGCTCCATCTAGAGGCACTGATTCAGACGTTATTCCCCCGGGGTCAGCCACTGCCGGAGAGGTCGCTGAGATGGCCGGTTTCCATCAAGAGTTTGTGGCTGGTGATCTAGAGGAGGAGGAGTCAGATGAGGAGCCCCTCACCAGGACTGTGGGAAGTAAAGTTGTTCCCACAGACCACGGGCTTAGGGTGGTTGGTGAACACCCTCGGGACTCCTCAGAGAGAGAGACTGACCCGAACTATGTTCCGGGCTCAGTGGGCAGAGCTGCAGGGGGAGCATCCACTTCCACCGGGACTAGGAGGAAGAGGATGGCTCAACCCCATGGTTTGAAGAAGAAGAAGCGTCGCCTGACCTTCGTCACTACTGCTGCTACTACTTCCACCACCACAGCCACCACTACTGACATACCACCCATCACCACAGCCACCACATCCACTACTCCCACTACCACATCCACCACCTTACCTACCACCACCGTATCCTTCCCATCCACCACCAGACCATTCACACCTACTTCACCAGCATCAGCCCACCGACCCATATTCACCACTGCCACTGCCACCACCACCACACATCATGCTGGACCTTCAGCCCAGCCTTCACATGCTTATGGATTTACCCTACCTCACATCGGGGTAGAGGAGCAGCTCTCAGCGCTTAACCGTATGGTGATGCGTCTGCTGGCTGCAGATGAGGAGAAGGCGGCGCAGATCCGCCAGCTGACCGACCTGACTGCTGCCCAGTCTCAGCAAATGGCAGAGCAGGCTCGGGTGATCGACCAGCAGAGAGTCGAGGTGTCCCAACTCCAGGACCTGCAGGCTCAGTCCGTCAAACGTATAGTGGAGTTGGAGACGACCAACAAGACGATTATGCTGAGGCTAAAGGGGTCGAAGGATGAGCCCCTGAAGCTAAAGGAAGGTGACGGGGATGATGGAGATGATGATGATGAAGAGGATGATGATGATGAGGAAGATGATGATGATGAGGAGACTGAGGAAGACAGGACAGAAGGTCGTGATGATGATGACGAAGCAGAAGGAGGGGATGCGGCTGCATCGGCCTCTGCTTCAGGTCAAGAGCGGAGATCTAAGCATCGACAGGACCAGTCATCCACTACTTCTGCACCTCCGAGCGACACGCCCCAGATTCAAGACAAAAGTACTGATTAGATGTCTTATGTATTTATTTATTTTGTACTTGAATCATGTAATGAAAAACAAGTGTGTTAAATGTTTATATATATTAAGTTAATATAAGTCTGTTTGATTAATTACTAATGGTTTATGTGTTGAATGTTTATATCAAACAGATCCAAACTTTCAAAGGGATGAGTTTGACTTTGCTCCCCTTCAAATGGTCAAGACTCAATTAACCATGATTCTTGATCTACAAGGGATAGTGAGACGGTCTGTGAGTTATACCCCTAAAGAAGGGGAAATAATTCATGACCTGTCTGATGAGCAACTGGCAGAGATGTTCAGACTCAATCCCGATGAAATAGTCAAGGACGCTCCAACAGTTGATTCAACCAGTGATGAGGAACTTAATGACATTGATGAAGTTGAGGTTGAAGACATTACTGCAGAAGAGTACCCTCAGTATGCTGACGCCGAGGGAAATATAGTGCCCAATCTGGGTGAATCCCTAGTCAGTGATACTTTTGAGGTACTAGACAAGATGGAGCGTGAAACGGAAAAGACTGAAGGAACAGCCCAAGCCTCCAATGCAGGCGTAGATATTCGCAAGGCTGAGTGGGCTGCCTGTTTTGAAGAAATAAGAGCCCAGCGTGCTGCACCAAAGAGAGATGCCTACACCAAACTCTACAGAGTCAAGAAACACCATAAGGTGTCAGGCAGGATTATCTCATGGGCTTATTTTGATGACCTTAACGTGTATGCAGTTAAGAGGGAGCAGGGCATAGAGTACTTCAGGTTTCCACATGATCTGAAGACTCTACCTGGTTTTGAGCTCAACCAGCTGGCTAAACTAAAGCTGCTGTATGCTGACCCAAGAAAGATGTCAGGCTGGTTTGAGGTTGCCCTGAAGAAGGAGTACCACACCCGATGGGTTAACTTCAGACCACAACAGCCTACGAGGTATATAAGAAGGTCTGAGGTTGATGCCATTACGGGCAAACCAAAGATTGTGCTGAAGTGGAGTCCTCCGCGCACTATGTCAAGAATCTCTCTCAGGGAAATGCCACAGGACTTCACTCCACACTTCAAATGGTGGTACTATGATTGGAGAACCGCTGAAGCTGTCATAGTGCTGAATAAAGAGGGCCAAATGGATACTATCAGGGTATTTGACCCAATGTGGTTAACCAACTTATCTGCTAATGATGTCTACACATTATACAAGTGGCCACTGTTCTATGACACACAAGACATTGTACAAGCCCTCCAGTTCCAAAATGTTATACGACTTTGCTTTGCGTTCGAGATACACGCAGGAGTCACTAAAGAGGAGAAGTACAAGAAATATAAGGAGGTGATGCAGAAGACAAGAGATTAGATAGATCTAGGTCCAAGGGGAGTTTGTTGATGCATGTATGTCCCTAGATCATGAGCTGTAATGTAATAAATCTTGTCTGTCTGATTATGATGTAATTGTATCAATTAATGAAATGATATGAATTGGTTGTTACTTGTGATGTTTAATATTTCATTAATAAGTTGTGATTGAATTGATTGGGTTTATGAATGTTTGAATGATTGCACATTATGTTATATTAATTAAAACATTCAAACTTAACTTAATGAAGTTCTCATGCGAATGGTCCATGCGAATGGACCACACGCATGAATAACTTCATACGATTGACTAAATCGCACGATTGAAACAGGAGACTGGATCAGTCGTATGATTGACACATAAGATTGACTCAATCGCACGACTGAACACTCAGTCGTGCGGATGAATCAACCGCATGGTTCAATCGCACGACTGAATCATGCTTATGGCCCAGTCGCACGATTGAACAATACTAACCTATAAATAGACCCAATTCGTGGGAAAACGTAAGCGACGTACCCTAGCCGTCCAGAAGCCTCCCAAATCGTTCTCCAAGTTCACAGAACACATGAGATCGGTTCCTAATCGATTTCTGACGTTGATTTCAATTCTTGATTGATTCATCGTGTGTTCTCACTGATTGGATCGCCAATCAAATAGGATTCCGCACTATTTGAGTTGGTTTAACACGCAATCACTAGGTATTTCGTTCAAATACCAGGTCCTAACACCATGACGTTAACATTTGTAAAATTGTGCTAGGAAAATAGATGTGCTTAGAGAATTGGTGGTAGTGGAACTTAGAAGTGGTTCGGGTGGGGTGGGATTCCTCACCATATATGATCTAATCCCGACCGATTCTCATGAAATTTAGGTACGACCCTAGGAAACTTTGACATCATTTTTGACATCAAAACCCAATAAATAACAACTTAAGATTTTAATATTTTACGAATATAAGCATATTGTAACCTAATTAACTCCTTATATACAAACTTTTAAACCTAATAATATATGTAATTGTTGTATTAGTTGATTATATCTTAGATTAATTATTATAGGGGAACCTGTGGCTGGATTGATACCTTTGCGATGGAAACTCCCTTCAAGATGCTTGCTTTGATTAGTAGAATTGTAGTTATTGGTAGTTTAATTATCAAATTATTTGTTTTAGTTAGGTTTTATCTTCTTATTCTTATTGTGTGATCCGACCCTATTTGACCCGAACTGGACTATACTATACTGAAAGAATTTTTTAAATTTAGCAATAAACAGTGTACCCTAAAATTCCGATCCCCATAAATAATTCTATGTATTATTTCATGTTTGCACCTCTGGTCGACAATTTTGTCATCTCATACCAACCACTCCATGCACCACCCGTGTAATTCCTTAAACTTGAGGATGAAAGTTAAAATTTGGACAAATTAACTCTTCAATATAACTCCAAATCAAATTATGAAAAAGAGTTTTAAAGAGAGATGCGGTTTATGCTGCTCTTGCAGCTCTACTATGCTTTTTTATTGTCTTTATTGAACTATATAGTGTTACTATTCCAATAACAGCTAAACCATGTTATCCGAAAAATATTAACTTCCTACATCAAACACCAATACACTATCTTAATAGCCAACAATTGAGTTTTTGAATCCCGTTTCAATAATTTTAGATTAATTCATCGATATCTTCTTCATTCATTTCAGTTTCATCTGCTTTCAATGATGTCGCGGGAGAAAAGCTAGACGTAGAGGCCGGAGAAGAAGAGGAGCAGGGTAGTTGGTCAGGCGAATCGGTGTGAACCGCGGTGGACCTCCTGGTGGTTCCGGCGAGCGAGCTGAGGTGAGTGGGCCGTGTGTGCAGGTGGTCACCGGAGTAAGAAACCATAAAACTGGATGGCTCGATGGGGCTCCGCTCAACTTGTTTCCTAGCCTTGCACTCTTTTGTTGTGCTACACCTGTAGTAATTTCTAAACACACAAACAACAAGAATATTAAACGTTACACAAGAAAAATTAACCTCATAACTTGTCAACCATTATTCCTTAGTGAATCATAAATTATGTCAAGCACTTTTTCTTTGGTTTTTCAAAAAATAAATAGAATTGTAGAGATGTGAATGCATATTGATACACATAACACATGTAACATGATTTTTTTTTAATTTGAGTTTTTACTAAATGGGTACAGATAAGTTTTGATTTAAATATGTAAATATGTTTGTTTAAAGCTTATATCTAGGGTTAATCTATTGGATTTGGAAGTTGACCCATTTATTTTTATAGCTGAATTAAAATTGATTTATAAACATTCCAAATTTTCCGTATAAATTTATAAATCTATAGAGTAATGCATAATGGTTTAGAAATAACATGTTCATTTCAACCGTCAAGTGGAGAATCGAGTCTAGATTCGTATTAACTTTTCAAATTTTTATATGTTAGGTCCAACTTGTCAATCTCTAAACACGACTTGTTTAATACGCCTACATAAATGTATATATACATATTATAATCACTAACTAAGAGCATTCACAACTCATTCCCTATCTGTATTCATATAATTAAACTAAAAATCATTATTTTTCTCTCATTTTTAATTAAATAATACCTTTTATATTTTTATCGTTACTTTTCTCTCTCGTTCATTTACAACCACTTAAAATATATTTTAAAACATTATAGTGTTTTGAACGGTATTTGTCATATGAATTAGAAAAAATTCTTGAATTAAAAAAATCATAAATCGCCTTGTGAGTTTTATCATTTTAGAATAGGAAAAATATAAACTGGGAATCGTGTAAGCATACCTTTGATATGGTGAACCTTTGATGGCCTTTTGACCATATTTCCTCCATGCCCATCCATCATTACTCAATTCCTCTTCCTTCATCTCAACCACTCTTTTTATATTTTTACTTTTCCTTCAACCATAAGATGATCATCGATACAACAAAACTGTTTATAAATAACACACATTTTATGTATGATAAAAGACTTTTAAACTTATTTTATGTTTAGTGTGTTTAACGATTGAACTTATATATATATAGAGTAATTAATGTTTCATGCTCTCATATTTTCTATATTTTCTATTTGTTCAAAAGAAATTTAAACCGATTACAATCGTCTTTTAGTCTTGTTTACAGGTAAACAAGTTTAAGAGTGTATGAGGTTTTCAGAATATTAGGTCCAACTACACAAACAAGCAATAAAATTCTAGCATTTCTATATTGTAGTAGGAATTACTTTTGTAAAGTATAAAATCCTAATAGACTATATTTTTTGAACGAGAAATATACGATTAGGATATCCGAATCACTTTTGTTAAAAAAAATCTAAATTTGAAACTGAATCCAATATATCCAAAAATCCGGATTCCGAGTTTCAGAATCGAATATTGTTTTTAGAATTTTTGGATATTCGGATAATCGAATTATTCAAAATATTTTTCTAAAAGTTATTAGATAGTATCTATTTATTAGAAAATTTGGATATTTATGGACATTTCGAATATATTTATAAAAAATTCGGATATCCGAAAACTTTTATAATAAAAATATATTTTTTATAATGTTATTAAATAATATATAATTTTTAGAGTTCAGATATCCGAATGCGAAATCTCATATTTGGATTCGGATAGTGAAATCTGCTATCCGAAAATTTCGGATATCCGATTTTGAACACCTCTATATACGACCATGTTTTGAAGGACAAATATTATTCTAATCGGTCTGATCACCTATCGCATTCCCAACCTTCTCAAAAGAAAACTTAAACTGAAAGAATTTATTGGCTCAACCCATATCACTTTTATTCTAAGCAAAACTCAAACCCAAAACCTCATCAATTTTATTATGTTAACACCTCATCTCAACTGCAGATGCATTGAAAGCAGATTATATGCAATTATCAAGATACTGATCTCAAATAATATTATTACCTTTTACTATCATGAAGCTCAGAATCCCCAGATTCCATGGAAAACGAAATAATATTATTAAACATCCATGGCTGTTCTTCAGCAGATCGTCCATCACCAAATGAAATCGGGGTAACCCTTGTGGCGGCAGTGGCGGTTGCCGGAGTGCTGTCAGCTGCAGCGGCGGAGGAGACAGTGGCACAGCTCCTAACCACCGCATTCAAATCCCATTCATCATCCATATAGCTAGTAGTAGTACACAGATAACACACACATACACTTATATTAATATGTGTTGTTATGTATAATCAATCATCTTGACTTTTTATTGTAGGTGGACGGCGCTACAGCGGAGGAATTCAGGCGGTCACTGAGCCGGCGCTGACTTATGGAAAAGATTGTGTAAAATAATATTGTGTACAAAGAAAATGAGGGGGGTTGTGACATTATGGATTATATGGTGGAAGCTTATGTGCATCATCATTGACTTTTCTTCAAAAGTCAAAAGTGGGACCTAATCAACTTCGTATAAATCAGCAAGTAATCGTCGGTGTGTTGGTTTGTACCGTGAAAGGTGCAACTCGACAGGCAAACACTGCTTCTTCAAAAGAAGGTTGTGCCGTACCGCGGTTAAACCATTGTGATGCGGCCCAAGTGTGGATGAGCAAGCTTTAGTCTTTTTGGAGGCTCAAGATCGTTTATGCAAATGAGCTTCACTGAAACGGCCATAAGTTGGGCTAGAAGTCTTCGTTTTGGGCCTGCGACCAGTCAAAACGACCGGCGGTTTGGGTCATCGCTTCGGCCCAAAAACAGCTTATTTTATGAATTATTTACATTTTTATCTTATTTTTATATTTTGTTAAACTTTACATTTGGCTCAGTTTTCGGCTCGTTTATGTTTTGTGGCCCATACGACTTTTGCTTTGTTTCTTTATATCTTTGTAAGAGATGGGTGAATGAATTATTGAAGTTTATGAAAATTTGTTTTTCTCTCTATCACTGTGCGTGTAAAAGTGTAAACCCTGATTATCGGTATTCTTTGTGAATCAACGATAGTTAGAAGAATTGTTCTTGGTATTCTCGTTGAATCAACAGGTCAATTATCTATCTCTCTGTTTCCGACTACATCACATTGTTTTGAAACCAGATCGGACCAGCTGGTTGGATCTTCGGCCCCGAGAACTGGACCCCAATCCGGTTCATTTCGGTGCTTAAAATCAGTTTGACGTTGAACTGCTGGTTGGAGCGGTCGGATTAGTAGAACCAGGGGCTGGAACGGGAATCAGACCGATCGAACTGGGTGTCGAATCGGTTTTATATATATATATTTAAAATTTTTAGTATTTTTTTACATATATTCATTAAAATAATATTAATTTTATTAGATTCTCATATCCGATCCGATCGGTCAAACCGGTCCGACCAGTGAACCACTAAGGCGTCCGGTTCACTATCCAAACTAGTTCTAAAAGCATTAAGTAAAACAGAATACAATTTAAGTTTAATACTTTAAGTTTCTTCAAAGATAGAAGTTTAAAGTTCTAGTCGTGAAAACAACATTTGTAAATTACAAGGTAAATATGAGTATATCAGGGATATTATAATGATTTTAGTCAAATTTCATAACATAGATATCTCATCCTTCTAATCTAAAAAATTATCTTTGACCTAATCAAATCCAAGCTTTTGTCAACTTCTAAGATTATAGCCTCGGGTCTCTAACATGACTCTAGTTATAATGTTTGACATATCTCCATTTCAAGATGAACATATCTCCGCTCAATCTCATTTAACTAGATTTTGAATCTAACCAATTGTCATCCAAATATAAACACCTTACTTGTTCATGTGTTTACGATATTAATTTTGATTATCAAAATACTTATTACAAACATTCCATATTTTTGTCATAAGTCACCACCACATTCAACTGTTATTGGATATGGTTCATCCTATTAGACTATGATATTATATTATTTATATTGTATTATTTTGTACAGGAGAGGGATCCCTTGAAAACCATGCTATAAATAAAAACCATAAAAACTATAATATGCAAGTACGAGTTACAAGTGTACAATTAAAAGTTACGTACATGTAGGGGTTATGCACATATAATTACGTTTTACCAAGTGTATAACTAAGGATTACATACATGTAGCTCATACAAGTTACGTATATGTAAGTCATTTCGTCATCATCGACGTTTCTTTGAGTTTATATTAAAAACATATATAATGATCTCGAAATATAAGGGTGAAGTTTACTCAAATATATTTTAAACAATTAAAAAGTTAAATCAATGATAAATTATATGATTGGATTGTGGTAGTTTTACGGTTTTCAATTATAAATATGGTTTCATTTGATCTTTCCCCTATCTTGTACATATATACGTCATAGGTTACTTGTTGTAATGGATGGTAATTCCTGTTTATATAAAAGGATCATTTGTTCATGTGAATCTTAAACCATTATACCATAACCTATTGTATGGTATTAGATCCATAATAAAATGTAACCATAAAACCCCTTGTCATCGTCTTGTACGATAGTTACTTCCATTTCGGCTATCAAAGATGTCCGACAAGAAAGTTGACCATTCATCATCGAAGATTAAAGCCATGACTTCGCATCTAGCTTACATGGTGATAAATATTTAAAATCAAACTTGATTACTAGATGGAAAAAATGTAACATACTCATCTTGGAAGAAAATTTTTAGGTTGCATGCAAAAGCATATACGGTCTTAGACCACATAAATGGATCCAAGGTTCTAGTCAAAATCGACGATGGATATTGCCTATGGGTGGAGATCAACGCCTTGGTTTTATAGTGGATCTACAACACTCTCTTATATGATCTTCTAGTTCAGGTCTTAGAAACCAACACGACAACACTTGCAGCATGGTGTAAAATCTAAAACATATTTCTAAATAACAACGGTCCACATATGACACCACTAGAGCAAGAATCTTCAAATCTAGGCATACACGTATATGGATGCCTAGTATCAAAAACTCAATGATCTTGCATATGAATTTGAGAATGTAGACAACCAATTTACTAGTCTTGGTTAGTCTTACAACTAGTTCATGATCTTCCACTCTAGTTCAATTTATTCATCCAGACACCAAGGAAAGCGTTCCTAGTCATAAACTATCGCACCCTCACTTATAGCGAAACATGAGGAAATCGTGATGTTTAAATGGAAGAATGGGATAAGTCATGTCTCGTAAAAAAGAGGGTTTAGGTCTTGCTAGCGTCACAAGAAGACATTATAAGTCTTATAAGAAAGGGTACAAAATTGAATGCAGGAAAGGAATGAATAAGTCTTGCTTCATACAAAAAAAGGGTTATTGGGATCCCATATTGGTATGTATATGAATGAACTCCAGTTAACATTCATGAAGTTATGTATAGAAAATTTATGAAGTTCTAACTTAACTATGATATATTATGTTAGAGTATATTACTGTTTGCATCACTGATCTTTCTTAAAACTATCTAGTTGCATCCTTAAAGTTTAAAAATATTGTTATGCCCCTGACTTTTTATTATTTTATCCATTTAAATCCTGAATACTCGCATCGTTAATTTTATTGTTAAATATTTAAGGAAAAAGACTAGGGGTGCAAACGAGCCAAGCCGCTCGTGAGCTACTTGAGATCGGATCGATAAAAACCTCGAAACGAGCCGAGCTCGAGCTTGGAAAAAAGCTCATTTAATTATCGAGCCTGAGCCCGAGCTTCACGTATCGAGCTCGAGCCAGCTCGCGAGCCTAAACGAGCTTTTTATTTATATATTTTATATTTTAAGTTATTAAATATATTATACAAATAATATCTATTATATATAAAGTTATGACAAAAAACAATTAAATACTATGAATAATGTTATATATAAATATATATTAATATATATATATATATAAATTATATATAAAAATTTTGAAAATAATAATTAAATAAATAAACGAGCCGAGCCCGAGTCGAGCTCGAGCTTGAAAAAGTATCTGTCGAGCCGAGCTCGAGATTTAAGAATAAAGCTCGAAACGAGCCGAGCTCGAGCTTGAGCTCTCCTAAGTCATCACGAGCTGAGCTTAAGCCCATACGAGCTCGGGCTCGGCTTGTTTGCATCTCTAGAAAAGACTAAAATACCCCTATAATCACCCACCACTCATCTTATCTTTTCACCTACTTTCTCTCTCTCCCATCTTAGACACACACACATTATTTTTTTCTTTCTCTCTCCTCCCTAATCTCCACCACCACCACCATAGCCACCCACCACCGCCACCACACCACCACTATCATCACCATCACCAACACCACTATTATCACCACCCATAACCATAGCCACCACAACGTCCTGTCACCGCCACCATAACCTCCCACCATCATCACTGTAGCCTCCCCTATCGCCGCCATCACTGCCCCCATCACCACCACCACAGCCACCACAATCTCCCATCACCGCCACCGCAACCCCATTAAAACATAGCGAAAAGAAAAGCCTGAAAGCACAGCCACCACAACCTCCCACCACCACCATCGCCCACCACACCTCCCCCACACATCGCATGAAACCACCTCCACAACCAAATATCCGCCACACCATCACATGAAAACACCACCACTGCCACACTTTTTGTATTCACAAATCATTACTCAAAACCCTAAATCTTACAAACCTTTGATTTCCTCTAATTTTACAAATTTCACTAACTTTCAAAGCCCAAAATGGATGTGGGTGATGGTAGCAGTGAGGGAGAGAAGGTCTATGAGGGAAAGAAGAGTGTGGCAGGAGAGAGAGACATAGAGAGAGAGAGATAGAGAGAGAGAGAGATATAGATATAGATAGATATATATATAGATATATCTATCTAGATACATATAGAGATAGATAGATAGATAGATATAGATATCAGAGAGAGATATATACATATATCTTAGAGACATATATTATTCTAGAGACCTCTATCTCTATCTCCCCTCTCTCTCTCTATCATCCTCTCTATCTCTCTCTCTCCTCTCTCTCTCTATCTCTCTCTCTCTCTCTCTCTTTTCTGTCTCTCTCTCTATCTGTCTCTCTCTCTCTTTCTTCTCTATCTCTCTCTCTATCTCTCTATCATCTGTGTCTCTCTTCTCTCTCTCTCTGTGTCTCTCTCTCTCCTCTCCTCTATGTCTCTCTCTCTCTGTCTCTCTCTCTCTTCTCTCTCTCTCTCTCTCTCTCTTCTCTCTCTAGCTATATATATATAAGTATATATATCTATATATATATCTATGTATATATATGATATATATGATATCTATGTATATATCTATAGGTATATATATATATGTATATGTATATATATATATATATCTATATCTGGTATATATGTATATGTCTATATATATATAATATAGATATATATATATATATATATATATATATCTATATGTGTATATATAATATATATATATATATATATATATATATATATATATATGGGTGTGTATATATTATATATATATATATATGTATATATATATATCTATATATATATCTATATATATATATATATATATATATATATATATTATATATATATATATATTTAAAAGATGTTATGTGAAGGAGGAGGAGGAGGAAGGTCAAGTTATATTTTAAAGTTAAAACTAAAACTCACTAACAATGCTAAGTTTTAGTTTGCATATTAGTTTTAGCAGGTACAAAGGAAGAATAAAAGCTTGACATGAAAATAAGAGTTACTCGACAAGTTAAAAACCAACATCCAAGCTACCATAGTTATGATAATTAAAGTTTTCTTAATTATCTTATTTTTAATACAAATAAAATGTGTAATAAGATTTTTAGGTTCTATTGTAATGATATATTAATGTTTTAAGTTTAAGAATCATATTTCAAACGCCAAACCCAGCTATGAGATCTCTCAAGATCAAGGCCTTACAACACTTGAGAAACTTTATATAATCTCAAGACTAAAATAACACACAACATCTTTTTACATGTTGAATGTCAGGCTTAGTGGTCTAATCCGGCAGTACAACTGCAGCTTCTTGTTGTACACAACGAAACAAATTCATGAGCAGACGAATATTGTTTTAAGGAACCATATCGAACACTTCGCCTTAGCAAAACTCTATTGTTTTGTTCGTTCAGTTTTAGCAACAGATGATCAGGTTGAAAAAAGAAGTTGGATTCTCCTTTGTCAAATATGTATTTTATACTTAATTTATTTTAATGAAGAAACCTAATGTTATCCCTACAAATAGTCTATAGCAAATGTCTGTTGGTACGTCAAAAGCATCTTAGCTTCGTTTCTTTAAGAACTTGAACCTTTAGTAGTTTAGTGAGGGATTATGTACTAGGTTTGGAAAAGTGGTTTCTAATCTTCGTCACAAGAAGTTTTTTCTAAAGTTTACTTTTATTGTCCTAAAATGAAAATTTTGGTTGGTCATGATTTTGTGATTGTGTTGATTTCTTATATGATAGTTTTATTTGGATGGACTTTTACTTGCTTACACATTTTCATGTAATTATTGCTATTTCTTTTTCCTTTACATCATCAAAATTAGTTTATTATAGGGAAAATTATTAATATGGTCATCTGAACGATTTGACATAAACTTTGACGTTTTATTTTCCAATATTATTTGTCCAATTATACAATGATAATATGATATGTTTCCCATTTTTCATTTCTTGCCCACATCAACGGTTGCGTCAAAAATTAAAAAGATCAAAACTAAAACCCTCGTGCCAAACATAAGAGTAAGGTAGTCTTGCAGTAGCTAGAGCAAAAGAAAAGAAAATTTGGAAAAGCATCTTAAATAGTGGCGTGTAGGGGTGTTTAATATTCGAATCAGGGTCGAAAAATTCGAAATTTTATTAGATTTAAAAACCATCAATCCATAATTTAATTCAGATTTTCAAATTCGAATTCCACTTAATTCGAAGTTCTTTTTATCCAATTTCGAATTTTTGATTTTTGATTTGAAATTCGAATAAAAAATATACATATAGTTTTATATATACACATATAATATAGTTATTTTTCTAAAGTTTCATATAAATGAATTATGTATACATATATTTTTTCAATTATATGTTTAATACTTTAAATTTATGTTTCTAATTTTCTAACTTTGCTTTCTTCTTTAGTAATTTTATATATTCTTAGGTTATTGGTTTTAAAAATAAAAGCTAAAATAATTTTTTTTGATTAATCGAATTCGATTCATATTTGATTCGATTTCGACAAGAAAATTCAAATAGATTTGAATACTACTGATATTTTAAATTGTAATAAATAATTTTTAAATTTAATTATATCAAATATTTTTGCTGTTAGATATGAGAAAGTATAAGTATGTCAACCAGGAGCGTTAAACGGGTCGTAAAAGACAGTGTTTTAAGAAATGGTTTTATATTGTTTAAGACAAAGTGTTTTCTTTTTTATTTTTCTAAAAAGAATTTATTTCTTCTTTAAAAGTGTTTTGATTCTTTTTGTATAAATGGTTTTAAACTTTTTACAGAAAGTGTTTTTTAAACTTCTTATAAACCTTTATTTTAATTTCTTTTAAATATTTTCAGATTTCCTTTATAAATACGTTTTCAGTTTTTACAGAAACTATTTTTGATATCTTTAAAAAAGATCTTAAATTTAATAATTTTCAAATGAAAATTATGACAAGTTTTGATTTTATTTTTGAGAAGTAAAGGTATTACAAATAGAGGAGAGGGACATGTAGCCTAACTCTTAAAAAACATAGCATCGAAAGGAGTTCAAAATTAAGTTTACTACGTGAGAGATAATGGGTTAGGTAATCAAATGAATGAGTGGGGATTCCATTTATTTAGCACGTTGCAATCTTAACTGCGAAATTCTCATTTAATTACTGAATTATGCTTATTTTTATCTTTTTGATTATCCGGTTTTAACTTATTAAATTAGACAACACACATTTTGATCATATGTAATGGTTGTTTAGTTAAAATATCACCTACATGATCTGTAGATAAAATTTTACTAAAGTATATTTAAATCAAGTGTAATGATCAACTAGTAATTAGAGCCTTATTGATGCAATAGTATAGGCAAACTTGTGTTTGTAGGTCGTTAAAGACTTCACGTCTTATAGGTTTGGAGCTCTCATTAACGATTTTGAAGCTTCATTTGTGTTCATGTTATCATTATTAGTGTCTACTCATTGTCGAGTACGTATAGTCTTAAACAAAATGTATATAGGTTTGTTTTTGCAATACTTAACGTTATCATGTTATAAAAAAAATGTCTCCACACACACATTTATATATACACACACACACACATACATACTAAATAGGTCTTCGTGTGGTCTGACGGACAACACATGTAATTTTTTTAATTTAAAAAATCATAGCAATACCACACTTAAGTTAAAAAGAAAAAAAATGCTCGTTTTTAAAATTAATATTTTTATATTAATGTATAAAAAAATTATACACATTTAAAAAATCACGGTGGAAATTAGTTTTAAAGTCAATTCTGTAATTAAGATAGTTAAAAGAGAATTAAGATTGTTAAATTTATAAAAAGACAATCTTGCCCTCTAAACTTTTTAAAATTAATGTAAAAAGATACTTATATCCTTTTCAAATGTATTATTGTATAGTATAGCTATATGTGTGTGTATATGATTGGGAACAACTAATACTTCACTACTATTGGGATAACTTACGATAAAATGTCACGATCAATCAAATTTTTTTTCAAATAAGTTTACTACACATGCAAAAAAAATATGATCTTTTATGTATATATGTAAATTCACGAGTGTAAAAAAGTTAAAACACGTATAAAATTTACGCATGGAAACAAATATTTACAGGTGTAAGTGTACATCTTTATTAACTTTTTACACTTACGAATTTACACATATATATAAAATAACATAATGTTATATATATGTAACAATTATTCCAACACATAAAAGTTCATTTAATGAGGTTATAGTTTAATCATAATGATAGGTATCTAAATAACATATTGGCTTAGGGTCTCCATTTATAACTTATCAATTTTTTTATGTGAAGGATCATCCATAGATTAAAACAAACTTGTGTATTATGGATAGTGGATGCTTTCGGCACATGACATGTGACAGATCATGCCTAGTGAATTTAGAACCATATGATGGTGGATATGTTGCCTTTGGAAGTGATAGAAAAGTAGGATACATTACTTGCAAGGGGATAGTCAGCAATTGCAAGGTAAGCTTTGACAAGGTGAACTATGTGAAAGAGTTAGACTATATTATGCTAAGTGTGTCTTAGCTGTGTGATAAAAAACACAACACTCTTTTCACAGAGCATGAATGTATTGTCCTATCTCCTGGGTTTGAAATTCTAAATGACAAAAAACTTTTAAAAGCTCCTAGGAAGGACAATATATACATGCTCAATATGCAGACTGCATCACCTTCAGGATATATATCATATTCATTTCCAAAGCTTCAATAAATAAATGGTATGATTTAAATGTTAATCTATTTTTATTATGACAATTTGAGTTAATCCATCAACATTGATCAAACTTTTAATTTTTCTCGAATAACATATACACAAATAGAACATTTTATTATTTATATGTGTAAGTTTATAAGTGTAAAAAATTTATTAAATATGTACGTTACAATTACACCTACAAATATATGAGGTGTTAGTGTATCATACACTTCTCTTACGTAGGGTTAACAATTTATCATAATACTATAGTTACATATATATAATGAATGTTTACAATGCAAAGTGTTTTTTCATACAAATAGGGTGAAATTATCATACAAAAATATTTATAGTTGTGTGATAATTACCACACAATGATTAATTAATCAAACAGGAGGGGTGTATTTATCAAACAAGAATGGATAGAGTTATCACATAAGAAGGGTTGAATAATTACGCAAGTACTTCACACTGACAACTCACTTTGCATATAACCTTTCTCCGTGTGTAGAGAGAGAGAGAGAGTGAACAAAAAGAATGGTTATCCTAAGAAGTTTATTTTACCTAAAATGATCAAAAGGTAATCTGACTCATCAAAGTTTTATATTGAGGGTTAAGATTCAAGTAGGCAAAACATGGAATAGCGGGAGACTTTGTAAAACTATACCTATAGACTTTTTAAGTTTCTCTCATCACTTTTTAGACATGAACAACCCTTTTATACCACTTTGTTTTTTAGAAGGAAATTACATCATAAAATCAAGAATTGCTGACATTTAATTTGGAGTTAATTACACATATTCTTTATGGTTTGGTAAAAATAACAAGTTTAGTAAAGTTAGTACCCAAACTTGCTATTTTCATCAAATTAAAGGACAATCTATGTAATTAACTCTTAAATTTGAGTATAATATTATTATATTACAAAAAGAAGACATTATGCGAAGTTATGCTAATTTACCACAATATTGTTAAATTGAATCAAGAACAAAGCATATGTAACTCGTCCTTAGTTCATAACAACACATAATGTAGGACCGGTGAAGGAGGTCAATGCAATAGTTTCACAATTAGGAGATACTTAGAACACTTAACAGATCATATAGAAAACCAGGTTTATATTGATGATACTAAGAACACAAGTAATATAAGACAGAACAAGAACAAGATAGGTTTGGTTTTTAAAAATGTTGTATATTGCTATCAAGTTATATTACAAGTGTTACAAAGCATAAAGACAAATAGAAGTACTTGAGACACTTTATACTACATCCTACAGTCGGCTATACTTTGAAAGCCAGCTAGAAACACTAATCTAGACAACATGATCAATGTATAGTCAAAAGGCATATTGCCTTTTGACTTGTGACTATGACATGTCATAGCTCACATCCTAATATATTACAAAAAAGATAAAAGGTACAAAAGTAGAAAAGTTACAGACCAATAACCTTAAACTGCAGTTGACAAAAGTATAGACATTTTCACCAACTTATCTAAGTTGGTGAGTCTTCAGAGTGGTAACGGAAAGTTATTTAGCTTTTGTCAAAAGGTGATTAGAGAAAGCATATTTTCTCTGTCTTCGAAATAAATCAGTCTTTGGCTTCGAAAGACTTTGTCTCTGAAGCTTCGGAAGACTTCATCTTTGGCTTTGGAAGATTTGGTCATTTGGCTTCGTAATATTTTACAATTCGCATATTTTCTTGAGTTGTGTAAAACTTCCGAAGTAACTTTTCTCTGTACATCATGCATGCATGCTGAGAGCTCCTTGATTGCTTTGGTTGCATCAACCTTTAAGTGTAAACTATACAAAATCCCCCTAGGCTGATGCTACCAAAACAGAAGAGAATTCTCGTATATTGATTGTTCTCATTAGGATCAAGATCATTTCTCTTTTCATAATTTGGTCAGGATTCATCAGACTCTTATAGTATCTCCTCATGTCATAGAAATCATGCAGAGGAAGATCAAGCATGTCTTGCCAGAAGTAGACGTCTTGACCTCCTTCATCTCTAATGACATATCATGTGTCCAGATTAGCAGCAAAAGTCCAAGACAAGATGGGTCTCCCAGCAGTAAGAGACTCTACATTGTTTAGACTTGGTTGAACAGACTCTTCTTGAGTAACCTCAGGATGCTCTGAATCATCCTAAGGTGTAGAGGTGGATGCCTTGGGCTTCTTCTTCTTTTTAGTGTCCCTATTCATTGTCATCCTTTTTGTCCTCTTCGCAGATTTTATCTGAGAAGATCAGCCTTCAGGACAAGGTTGTTCTTTAATGTATTTCTCTGTTGGGTCCTTTTCCCACACAGGTTCAGAAGGAAATGGATCAGAACCCTGCTGCCAAAAGCTTGATATGTGAAAATATATATTATTAATTTATTATAAAATAATGATTTTCACAAATTAGTTTTAAAAATTGAAAATTCCCAACAAAACTTCACACAAACGGCAAATGTATCGGTCATGATATAGTAAAGTTTAGGTAAGTCCGGATATCGAATCCGTGGACACTTTTGGCGGCTATCATTACTAAACTTATATCGACTTCTAACCCAATTAATTTAATTAATTATTAATAAACAAAATAAACAATTTGACTAAAATTAATTAATCTAAACACGACAGAAGAAATAAACAAATAAGAATTCAAACTTGGAAACTTGAATTTGATCAAATATGTGAAATAACTACCTAGGTAAAAATCCAACTAATATGCAATGTCATAAAGGCAATGACTCATATAACTATCTTCCAAAAATACGAATCTAGGGTTAGCTAGGTATGCTGCTACTCCCTAAGAAAACCAAAGACACATGTGAAGCACTTGATAGGTTTATCAAAATGTCTAATGGAAGATGTCCTTTAGGTTTTCTACCATAATGTCTGTAAGATTAAATTTTCCAACCCTAAAACAAAAGACAACTTAATTAAAGCTAATTAAATACCCTAAAACATTAACACCATGAGTGAAAGGCAAAATACGCTCTCGCGAAATCTAAACCTAACAAGCAATGGGTAGGAGGTTTTAAGCACTAACTATCACCCTTAGGTTCTAGATAAGGTAGCATATTGTAAATACTATCAAAATTATAGTCAATGCTCCAAGATTATCTCTACTCAAAGCTTAAAATAAAAAACACAAAGTAATTAATTCTAACGTGCAAACCTAATCTAAATGTCACGCAATCAATCAAGATCAAGCCTACACAAGCATAACAATAACTTTCAAGCATAAAACAATACACATGTCCATATTTAATTGATAAAATATTCAAGTTCTAAGATTAATAAACAAATATACGAAATCAAAACCAAACATTTAATCAAAACATGAATAGTATTCAACCCAACCTAGGTAGTACTAAAAAAATTAGTTACTCATAACGTTCAAAAACATTAAGAAAAATAATAAAGTTGAAAGATTTAATAACATTAACGAGAGACATAATGAAACATAAAAATAATCGATAACGAGACGAAACCGAATAATTTTTAGTGCTTGAATGTTTTAATCCTTGCTCCCCGATCTTGCTCTCCACTTTAATATTGCTCTCTAATCGTGCTCAAGCTCCAAAATTAAATTCAATTTGGTGAGATTTCTTATTGTTCGTACGCATGCTTTTCTTTTTTACCGTCAGGTTCTCATCTATATATCTATTGAAATTTTAGGTTACTTTCCATGAGATTATGCCCGGCAAAATGGGCGGGTTGGGTTGGGCAGGATAACGGGTCAAGATGGGTTCAGGTCAGGATGGGTTCGGGTCAAGATGGGTTGTTTCAAAGAATGGGTCATATTGGTTCGGGTCAGAATGGGTTTTAACCAAAATGAGCACGGGTCAGAACGGGTCAATTCTAAAAAGTGTCATTTTACATCTTTCCAAAATGAGTATGGGTCAAAACGGGTTCTAACTATAATGAGTATAAATGAAACATTATATTTACTATAAGCGAGTTGTTGTATCCGTTTTGTAAAGGCAACCACCTAAACGAACAAAGGTCATCTTGTATTAAGATTGGATCAGATGACGAAACATTAAACTGTTGTTTCATCAAAAAATAGAGTAAATAATTTGTTCATGACATGAAAATTTGATATGTAAATCAATATATGAATGTGGATTTGTGCAATGTACTAATCTGATTACAAAAATGATGATAGTTGGTGGTGGTGGTTGTGTTGATTGGTTGTAATGGTAGTTGTGGTTGTTGCGGTGATGGTGGCGACGATTGTCATAGGTGGACGGTGGACAATGGACGTAGCGGTGGTGGTGGTTGTTGTGGGTGGACGTAGCGGTGGCGGCGATGGTTGTCGTGTGTGGACGTAACGGTGGCGGCGGTTGTTGTGGGTGGACGTTGTGGTGGCGGCGATTGTCTTTAGTGTTGTTGCGATGGTGGCGACTATCATTGGTCGTCGTTACGGTGGTAGCAATGGTTGTTGCGGTAGCAACAACGGTTGGTTGCGATAGTGGGCGTGATTATCGGTGGTGATGCTACGATGGTGACTATAATATGTTGTGGTTGAAATGGAGTTGGCTGGTAGACTATATTCATCTATTGAAGATGGTGGCGAAATGGTGGTTATAATTTTAGATGTTATTCTTTGTTTCTTGATAACCCATTCTGACCCGCTCAATCATTTGGTTATGCCCATCTTGACCCGTCTAATATTTTGTTCTTTTTATTTGAGTCCATACAAACCCATTATAAAAACTACTTAGTGCCCAAGATAACCCAAGTTATCATAAGTAACACCCATATTGACCCAAAATATAATGAATGGGTTTGTTTTGCCAGGTCTACGTGAGATCATCCTTTTTTCATTGTGGTTGACTTCCGTCTTTTTTTTTTCTTTTCACATCATTCACATGGACTTGCCTCTCTTTGACTATGTGGACTTTTGAATACTGCTATGGGCCTTAAATTATCAATTTGTATTCAAGACTTGATTTCACCAGGCACCACATGGGCTGTCAAAACAATATATGGATTCAAACCATAAAAATGCTACACCCAAAAATAATTAAATGAAACAAATATTTAAACACAAAAGCACAACTTATTCACAATGTACCGCTAGCATTCAATCTTTTTTTGCTTTGTTCGGTTTTTTATACGATAAATTTGTTTTTGGTTTAGATACAAAATTTTAAATATAAGATTAACTCTAAACAGAATGAATATTCATAACATAATACAATACGTTTAAAGTTATACCCATCGGTCTCAAATTTAGTATAAATTTATCATTTTAGCTCATGGTCTCTTGAAATCTATAAAATATGAATATGAGGTAATAATAAGTAATATATAATAAAAACTAACTAAAAGTTATTTAAACTATAGGAAAATGCAGGACCGTTTAAGGGCTTGAATAATATTACAACACAACAACACAATGAGGAGAGCAACTAAACTTTGATCAAACAGTGAACTGTATTAACCAAGTTGATACTAAGAACACAAGTAAAGTAAAGAGACAGAACAAGAGAGTTGGGTTTCAAGGAGGCAGTATATTGCTTTCTCAAGTTCTTTTACAAGTGTTACAAAGCATAAAGAAAGATACAAGAACTTGGAATACTTATACTACAACCTACAGTCGGCTATACTTTGAAAGCCAGCTGGATACAATTGACTAGACACTAACAAAATCAATTGTAGGATCAAAAGGCATATCTGCCTTTTGACCTTGTGACTATGACATGCCATAGCTCACATCCTTATACATTACAAAAAGGATAAAGTACATAAAGTAGAAAGTTACAGACTCAAGACCTCAATGTACAGTTACCAAAAGCATGGACCTTTTCACCAACTCATGTAAGTTGGTGACTTTACAGAGATGCAGCGGAAAGGTGTTTTATGAAACAGTACATCAGATAAAGCATGTGTACTAAAAGTCTTCGGAAGAAATCTGTCTTCATAGGTTGAAGCTTCGAAAGACTTTGTCTCTGAGGCTTCAGAAGACTTCATGTTTGGCTTCGGAAGATATTGGTCTTGGCTTCGGAAGATTTTACACTTAGAGTATTTTCTACTGCATTGTGTAAAACTTCCGAAGCATTCTTTACTTCAGTACTTAGTGCATGTTGCAGAGACACTTTGGATGTTTTGGGTTGCATCAGACTTAAGGAATCCTAACAGAAAATATTTGTACAATATATATATTTAATCTAGACCACATCACCTGTTGTAGATAAAAAAAATGAAGTTGGTTGTGGTCCAGCACTAGGTTCAGGTTGTGTTGTCTCTAGGGGTTCAACTTAACCTCAACTTTAGGTGCAACCTGACTTGGTGGAGAATGCAAGTCAATGAGCTCGCTATTTTTAATCTTCTACTTGATCACCGTAATATGCTCATCCATGATGGATAGAGACATTGTACCAAGCCTCCTTCTGGAGAATCCTTACAGCTTCAAGAAGCTCATCATACTCTACATATCAGATGGCCAGTATTCTCAGTTAAAGACACACATGAACAACCTGGTGCTGAAGGCCAGTATTCTCAGTTAAAATCTGCAAAGAGGAAGAAAAAGATGGCAATGAAAAGGGACACTAAGAAGAAGAATATGTCTAAGGCATCAACCTCTACACCTCAGGATGAGTAAAAGCATTCTACGGTAGCTCAATAGGAGGCTGCTCAACCAAGTCCAATAAATGTAGAGCATCTTGCAGCTGGGAGACCCATCTTGTCCTGGGCTTTTGCTACAAATCCAGACAGATGGTATGTCATTAGAGATCAAGAAGGTCAATATGTCTACTTCTGGCAAGACATGCTTGATCTTATTCTGCATGATCTCTATGACATGAGGAGATACTATAAGAATCTGAGGGATCCTGACCAAATGATAAAGAAAGGAATGGTCCTTATCCTGATGAGCACTGTCAATATCTGAGTAATCTTCTTTGTTTTGATAGCATCAACCTAGGGAGAGTTTGTAAGGTTTACACTTAAAGGCTGATGCAACCAATGCAACCAAAGAGCTCCAGCTTGCATGAATAAAGTGCAGAGTAAAGTTACTTCGTAAGTTTTAAACAACTCAGAGAAAATAAGCTAAGTGTAAAATCTTCCAAAACCAAAGTCCAAATCTTTCAAAGTTAAAAATGAAGTCTTCCGAATCTTCAAAGACAAAGTATTTCGAATCCAAATACTGATTTCTTCTGAATACAGAGAAGACATGCTTTCTCTGATCAGCTTTTGACAAAAGCTGAACTATTTTCTGCTGCCACTCTGAAGACTCATCAACTTATGGTCTGTGATCTGTAACTTTCTACTCTTGTACTTTTTATTCTTTTGTAATGTATTAGGATGTGAGCTATGACATGTCATAGTCACTAATCAAAATGCAATCTGCCTTTTGACTATATATTGATCTTGTTATCTAGATTAGTGTTTCCAGCTAGCTTTCAAAGTATAGCTGGCTGTAGAATGTAGTATAAAGTATCTTAGGTTCTTGTATTTCTTTTTTATGCTTTGTAACACTTGTAATAGAACTTGAGAGTAATATACAACATTCTTGAAAACCATACTTATCTTGTTCTTGTTCTTTGTTCTGTCTAAAACTTACTTGTGTTCTTATCATCAACTTAAACCCGGTTCCCTATTTGATCTTGTTAGAGCTCTTAGAAGATTAGCATTTGTCATTTACTTTTTGTCATAGTATAGGGACTTATTTTGTAAATATATTTTCCTTGTTTTTGTTTTGATAGTATAAATAGGATACTTTATGTATTTTGCAGGTGTTAGAACTACTGTAATTTACCCTTACACTTTGTATCCATAACTTTTGCTATAAATGAAAACTATGAATTTTTGAAGTAATTGCTTGTGTTTTGATTTCATTGTGTTTGTATTGATCATTGCATTACGATATAATCACAGATCGGTCCATTTGAACCTGTCAGATCTGTTAAGTGTTCTAAATTTTTACTCATTGTGAAACTGATTGTATTGGCCAACTTCTGTGGTTCTGCAAATAGGTTAATGGTTGAACTAAATTAAACAGAACAAAAAGAATAAAAATAAAAGGAATGCTTCATCTTTTTTTTCCCTTAACATTAAATGTGCGACTCTGTTTCGAAAAATAAGTGTTATCTTAATCGGGTCCACCTATTTGTTTCTTAGCCGTGATCGCACCTCAACCGCCTCAAGAGGAATGCTTCATCTATTTTGTGTGGAAAACTATTTAAAAAAAATCGTTGGATGATGAATTGCTATTAAGAATATTTTATTTCATAATCTATATAATAAAAGCATATGAATTAAAGAATATAAATAAAGTTCTTTAAAGGGGATAGTTAGTTTAAACGTGTCATTATCATATCTTGTAGACCCGTAAAAACATTAGCACAAATGGGATAGTAGAGCCCTTGCCTCGAACATGCGACATTAATTAAAGAGGGAAAAAGCTCAAAACATCAAACCAATTATTATTTTCATTCCAAACTAATTATTTATTTACTATGTAAAGATGTCTTTTGACCCTCTGTATCACCTACCAAACCATCTCTAGCCAGATTGTGTAAACAATGTAGTTATTGCTCTAATCATCTTATATCAAACGATTATTTAATCATGTAGTATCTATGTTATTACATCTAGTTAACGCGTATAGAATGTTTAACTAGTTTTCACGTTATTTTGCTTAAAGTTAGTAATATGTTAAAGCGACACTATTAACGTGTGTTATAGGGTCCAAATAAGAATCACTACAAATATTAGAATAATAAGACGAATCATAGTATTTATTAGTGTACACATGTATGTATGTACCGATAAAAATATGGATTCATCAATGAATACATGTGAACTCCTAATGATTCAATAAACAATGTATTCATTTAAGTGAAGAATAAAATGATGCAAAAAACTGCTCATCTCATTTTAAGATAATCGTATCAATTATATCCTCTATCAATCATCAAATATAATAGCATATTCACTCACTAATAGTGACACCATCTACATCAAATTATTGCTCCCCTAGTGCTTTCCTTGACCATTTATTTGTGGTGCTAAACCATATGTTTATGATATTATAAGTGCCTATTTTATATACCATGATGAGAAATTTATTTACCTTGCGATGAACATGATAAAAACGACAATCTAAACTCCGAAAGCAAATAAATACAAGAGTTAATAACACGAATGGTCCATGTTGTTTGATGAAATTATATATTTTCGAACTAACTTTTCTAAGTAACAAGTTTGGAGCTTATGTTTTAATTTTACAACAAGCTTTGAAGTTTAAGGTTAACAAGATTGAAGACGACATCATGGTGGTGATAGCTAGTGGTGGTGATGGGCGGTTGTTGCTTTCTTTCCAATACCTTATATATATGTAAAACAAAAATGATCCATCTAGTTAATTACATATAAATGACCTCTTTAGTTATAGAAATGTATTTTGGTCATTGTATTTTAATTTAACAAAATAGTCACCTGTAACACTCAAATTGATTATAAAATTGAAAACACAATCCTCAAACTTATTACTTAGAAAAACTATTACTTGAACAGCTTATTTTCATCAAACCATATGAACTATTTGTATAATGAACTCTTAAAATAATGAGTCTGTGAAAAGTCAACATTTTGACTCTCAACAGTCAGCAATCGCATTCAAACACCACTCGATTTTTGAGTCTTAAACAACAATTTCCATACCAAATAAACATAAGAACATCTTATGCATACATCATCATCATTATAATCTACATTTACTTGTGGACTAATTACCAAAAAAAGATTCTAATTCCTGTAAATGACCAAACTTTAAACACCTAGCTTCTTTTTGATCTAGGGCGAACCCATTTACCAGAACTCGCTTTTGATAAACCCGAATAATAATCGCCCACATTCGCCACAAAAAGCGGGTCCCTTTCATCATGTTTATATTCACTAAAACCGTTATCTCCATGGTCGGTGTTTTCCAGTTCTTTTGTTAAATCATCCATGGTCTTTTTCAGAGTTGCCTTGTTCATTGGCCCAGCCTCACTCATTGCCACACCAACCATGGTGATCTTTGGAAGAAACGGGTTCGGGTTAGGTTCTTCTTTTAAGTATTCTTTACCACTACTCCCCTTTCTGTAAGAAATGAATAGAGGAAGAGCTAATGGTTATAAACGGGTTATGCTTTAGACAAAAAACGGGTCAAATTCAAAAACTAGCCCAAGGAAAAGCAGGTCAAACATATTGAAAGATGCTACAAGTCTTTTTCAAAGCATACAACTTTCTAGATTGTTTTTATTTAAGGGTTTAGATTATTAAAGTTATAGCTTATAGTGTTGCGTTTAAATCATAAGTATCACGCTAATATTTATACAAAAATCGATAAAAACAAGCAAAAAAACAAGTATTTGCTGATCATCCCGATAAAACCTGACCCGCTTCCCACCTATGCCAATTAAATTGTCACCCGAATTGGTTTGGACGGTTAAGGAGCTGCCAATTCAAGTATTGTGAGTGATTACCTGTTGTGTGGTAGGTTATGATGACGGTGAAGTGGTTTTAACCATGGATTAGTAAACCATTCGCCAAACGGGTAATGGAAATCCGGTTTATGATTATTTTCATCCTGAGACTCCTTTTTTGATGGACTAAAGTGATGAAGTTGTTTGTTTTCAGGGTCTATCTTGGAATCTGGGGCAGCATGAGGTAGCATGGATGCTTTTTGAAAGGAAACTGCACTCCTGCAACAATACAAACATGAGGTTCAGTCAAAACAGTGATAATCTATTTAGGAGGCAAGAGTGGTGAGTTGTGTGAGGGATCATAAATGGCTTTCTAGTACGGTAAAAACAGACGGGGTTGGGTTGACCAACAAACACATTTTTTTTATTTTTAAAACGTTATGTAGACATTTGAACATGTTGTTTATGATTACAAAAGCAATATTGTTACTTTTAGGAGGTTGTATGCATCTAAGATATACATTGGGAGATTATCAACCAGTTTGACATATTCCCCCTTTGGCTAAATTTTTTTAATTTGGACCATTGGAATAAAACACAACCTATGGCTATATTGACCCATTGACAAGTAAATGGGACAAAATTCCCATCTCTGATATTTTGTATAATAACTATCAACTTTTACAATACTTATTTATTTTATACAAGAATGTCCTTGAGATCATTTTATGTATTAATTTCTTTGAGTAAAATACACGGATAGTCCTTATGGTTTTATGAAAATTACAAATTTCATCCGTTCTACTTTTAATAGACCTTAACCATGAAACGTTTTCAAACATTGTTAAGTCATGCCATGCGAAAGACCCATGAGGAAAAATGACAATTAAACGTTAGTTTATATTTAAAAATAATAATAATAAATAAATAAATAAAAACCTTCTCCTCCTCCTTACTCTTCCAAGCAAGTGTCACCACCACCCTTCTATTTTTAAATAAGTGTTAATGTCTATGTGCAATAGAGTCCCTATAGTGAAGGCACACACATCACGTGCATGAGGCGGGCTTTTTATGTCCATGTTTTATGCACAATATTTGTTTTAATTGGTTGCTAGTATTATATTTAGCATCTACATCTCAGTCAAACATGTGTCTATGATAATCTCAAATACCCACTGCCAAAGAAGGAGGCAGACTTTTTAGAGGTCAAATAGCGTAAATTTAATGGCATGTACCATTTCTCTAATGTTTTGGGATTGTACCCCTTATTAAATCACAAAAAATTCCATGGTAGCTTGGAAAGGTATAAGGAACATGAGTGAAGGGCATGTAGTCCAATAGTATACGGAATGGTGTTCCTCACAAGTGGTTGAGGGTTCAAGTCTCACTGTCCCTCCCAAGGTATTGGAATGGTGTCACTCCCAAGATAAGTCTATTTGTAGGGGCCATAGTTGTCAATAGCGAATAGCGGTAAATAGCGACAAGCCACCTATATGCTACGTAGCGAATAGCGACAAATAGCGCCCGCTATTTCATGTTTAGCGATAAGGTAGTAGAAGCTTTAAAAAATGTTTTACATTCAATAACTAAACATGTTTAGCTATAATGTAGTAGAATATATAAGCAAACACCACCAAATTAGCTAAAATACTCTATTTGTGTC
This sequence comes from Flaveria ramosissima, assembly GCA_025215565.1. Taxonomy (NCBI): domain Eukaryota; kingdom Viridiplantae; phylum Streptophyta; class Magnoliopsida; order Asterales; family Asteraceae; genus Flaveria; species Flaveria ramosissima. The sequence goes on from CM046035.1 coordinate 9,210,218, forward strand.
AATTTTATAGTAGTAAAGAATAAAAAAAATAAAAAAAAATAAAAAAATACTGCAGTTCCTCGTTATATACCGCTATATACCATATAGCAGCCCTTGACCTATACGCGACATAGCGCGCGATCGCGGCCGCTATGGTCGCTATTGACAACCGGGGTAGGGGCTAATTGGGTGAAAATTAGCAAGCTCATTTCTCATTTTATTTTGAATAAATAGATCAAAGAGTGTCATTCAGGAGAAGCCAAAGAGCCCATATTCTGGGGGAACAAAAACATTGAAGCATATAGAAAAGAAACACAAATTATCCTATAAGAATATTTGGGGTACCTTTTCTCAAATGAGTCGACCACATATGGAAATTTGGGTTGAATTCCAGTGGCTTTCCTCAACCACCTGTTTCCAAGAAGTACTTTATCAACCGTATACAAAAGCTGTATCTCTGCAGCCTTTGTAATAATACTCAATGGTATAGACGGTGGGCCAATTTCATCCATAACTTCCTGAACCTGTCAAAAACAGATAATCATCTAATAAAACATCTTCAAAAATCCATACAGAGTATTAATACAAGAACTAGAAAACATTAACTAGATGTATATGCATTGTATCAAATACCAGCAACTGACAATTTCTGAAATATTGCTTTTGTTATATATTTTTTAATTTAAGGATGCTATGCTTACGGTTGTACCTCTGGGGGTTCCCACACATTATCTGTGTTGTCATCCAATAAATCTGAAGCTATGTTGTCATCTATAATATCTCGACGTCTTTGCAAGTGTCGCGTTTGAATAAGGGAATTAAAATGTTGATCAACTGAATCCTCAAGAATATCATCTAGCATGCTTTTATTGAAGAAATAAGGAGTATACCTAACAAGAATTAGATATTCAAAGATGCATATAATCAAGAAAATGGGTGGTGGAAAACAAATATTTAGTTAAACACGTTATTGAGAATCGAAATAACATATAAAGTTTATATATATTGAGTTAAAAATAAATAACTACCACTTGATCCCTTCAGAAGTGGCTATTGCAATGTCTAAATTTTGTGCAGTGAAAACTGGAACCCCTTCAACTTTCTTTTTCCGGGTGCTTTTTGGTGCATTTTTTAGAAGTTTGTTCGCTTCTTTGACCTGTCTCTCATTTGGAATGAACTGGAACAAGTGAGGCTTTTCCTGTAAAAAATATAAAAAAGTAAATAAATAACTAGAAAAATTCTAACAATTATTAATGAATTATAATGTTGTGAGGATGATAGACGTACTTTAAAATGTTCATATGCTAGATCAAGGCGACAGGCACCAACAACCCCACTAGGAATACTCAACCGCTTAACATAAGAAACTGAAAGAAAACCGAAATAGAATGAGTCATTCTCCATAGGGTAACAAGTTACTTGAGGCTGTGTAACAAACATATAAAGTTATAGAACTAAAAAGACAAAATGCAACTTCTTTAGGCCCCTGTTGTCAATAACGGTAATAGCGTTTGCTATAGCGCGCTATGTAGCGTATAGGTCATCTGTCGCTATTTAGCCGTAGTGTTTAAATAGCGACTTTTAATTTATTTTAATTTTTTCTTATTTTAATTTTTCTCATTTTATTTTTTATCTTTTTTCATAAATATAAATAGTCAATGTTTATTTTAGCTATAAAGAAGCATGATTTAGTGTTATATTAGCTAATTTGGTGGTGAGAATGTTTATTTTCTGTTTCTCTTAGTGTATCGCTAAACATGAAATAGTTGTCGTTATTTACTGTTTTTCGCTACGTAGCATATAGGTAGTTGTCGCTATCGACCGCTATGCTTTACGCCAAAATTATCAGAAAACCTTATAATGAGATCATACAGTTGTACCTGCATCTCCTAGATCAATGAAGAACTGAAACACAGGGCCATTCCTCTCGCTCTTTACAACTGCTTGAAACATCTTTTTAAGCCATTTTGGTGTTCTGTGAGTGAAAATAAACACCTAGAAATATGTGATATATAATGGGGAGAGAAAAAACTAGATATTACATTATAAGAAAACATATAGTCCTTAAAAAAGAACCTTAAGTACTAAAAACATCAAATATTACTTCCCAAACAACATTCTTGGACTATGCAAACTCATTGCTAATGCTATTGCCCTGTTCATTCCTTGATAAATAATTTCATTAGGATACTAGGGGGCACAACCCAAATTACATCAACCAATAATTGACTTGTTAGGACTCAAGCGGCGCAGCGGAACCAACACACGAACATGCACAAACGATTATCACGCGAAAATAAAACAATAAACGACACAAGGATTTAACGTGGTTCGGTCGGTGTGACCTACGTCCACGGGCTGCAACTAGGGTTTTCTTTATTTGCTCAGTACAAAGATTACAAATACATGATACGGTATATATAGAGAGTAATTAGGGTTAACAACTTAATGAATAAGAAAACTAAAAATGGGCCCAAGCCCAAAGCCTTCACAAACCCAACAATCTCCCACTTGAAGGCTTTGCGATAAATTCTAGCCCGTCATTCAAGTACAAAGCAACCCAGTCATCTAGTAACTTCAGTAATCTTTAAACAAGTCTTCCAAGCCTCCAGTCCCCAAAGAACAAGCTAAGACTTCATCATATCTCCTAGTTGCAGCGACCCCTCATCATCAAGTACCAGAAAGGCCAGTTGAAGCTCCCCCGAGCTCCAACTCAGTCGTGGCTAGTTTGACCAACGACTCATCCTCCATCTTAACCGGTTTGGACATTCCACCGGATTCAAAGATACACCGAGGATCACCATCACTCTCCAAATTCAACAAACAATCACCAGGAGAGAATTTTTCAGTCGTAGTCTTTAAAACCCAACGGTTCTTTGTAACTATACCCAGAACACGTCCCGTGCTCCCACTGTCACCGAATCCCCTGAATGGTTTAGACTTTCGAACTCGTTCACCTAACATCCCTGCTCTAGACTTCACGTTTGCAAAATGAATTCTCTTAGCACCAGATTTAGCAACCCGAATTTTGTCGTGCTTAACCGGGACGGTCATACATCTCTCAACAGGTACCTCAACCATATACAATGACCCACACTTCATACCACGAGCAATAACCAGATTACCATTGATCACCCTCCATTTACCACCACCAAACCTCACTTCCAGTCCTTGTTCATCCAGCTGACCAACTGAAATCAGTTTCTTCTTCAGCCCTGGAATCACCCTGACATTCTTTAGGTTCCATGTAGTACCCAATGAAGTAACCAGATCAATATCACCCATGCTCGTTACCTCAAGTATTTCGTCATTGGCTAAACGTACCTTTCCAAAATCACCATGTTTCAGTTTCACCATCGTTTCCCGTTGTCCATGGCGTGAAACGAAGCCCCTGAATCCATGACCCAAGAGTCCACACTGTTTTCCACATTGAGTATCAATGCATTATCATCAAAAACATCCCCAACAGCAGTGTTCAATTCTTTCTTATTCGGACATTGACTCTTAACGTGTCCCACCTCATTGCAGCTCCAACACTTCACATTCTTCCTAGGTTTAGATGAACTCCTTCCCCGACTCCCACTGTTCCTGTTATTACCCCGACCCTGCCAACATTTAACAGTTCACTATTTAATGATTCACCCGAGTTCTTTCTTCTGACTTCTTCACCCATAATTAGATCTCGAATACCATTAAGAGTGAAACCCTTAGTCCCCACAAAACTTGAAATTGCAGTCACAGTTCCAGACCAACTATCAGGCAGAGACGACAACAGTAGAGCCTGAACTTCATCATCAAACTTAATTCCAACAGATACAAGTCTTGTTAATATTGAATTTAGATTGTTAATGTGAGCAACCACTGAGCTTCCTTCTTTCATCCTTGTGTTCACCAGCTCCCGAATCAAGAACACCTTATTCGCCGCAGACGGTTTCTCATACATATTTGACAAAGCAGTCATCATACCACGGGCCGTGGTTTCCTTAATGACGTTAAAAGCAACATTTTTCGTCAAAACCAATGTAATAACCGCACGAGCCTTTTTGTCCTTTGATTCCCAATCAACTTGCTCTATTTTCGCAGGGTTTTCTTCTAGTACCATATCCAAGTCCTTTTGACATAACAATGCTTATATTTGCATTTTCCACCAACTGAAATCAGAACCATTAAATTTCTCGATCACAACCTTCCCGTCTTCAGCCATTTCAAACAACAAACAAGAAGCAAATCGAAACAGTGAACATACACAGCAATGGCACGTGCCTGAACTTGACGATTGTTCTACTAAACACTGTGACCGATATGCTCCTACAAAATAACCTTTGCAGACAAATCTAAACCCGAAAATATGTTTCTTTCACAAAACACGGTTCCCAAACAGTTAATAATAATTCGTCAATAAATAGAAACTTGAAAAAACACAAAACCTTAACCTTTACCCGAGGAATCCAAGAGTTTTTCACCAAACCCTAATCGACGGCTTCAAAGAGTTTAAACCTGGTACTCAATCTTGATCGAATATTAAAAAACCTTCTGCTTCTTGTTTTATGTGTAAAGAACCCAAGTTGACTTTTCAAAACTAAAAACTCATTCACGTGGGTAACAGAAAAAGGAAAGCAATTTTCTGCCTTTTCTTCTTTCAAGCACAAAACATAAGATGTGCTCCTTTTTTTTTGAACAACGCACAACCAAGGAAGCAAATAAAAAAATTACCTTTTGATCTTCGAAAGAACAAACCTTATGCGAATCGTCTTCCGTGCAATCCCGTGTGTTCAACGAGCCTAAGCTCTGATACCACTTGTTAGGACTCAAGCGGCGCAGCGGAACCAACACACGAACATGCACAAACGATTATCACGCGAAAATAAAACAATAAACGACACAAGGATTTAACGTGGTTCGGTCGGTGTTACCTACGTCCACGGGCTGCAACTAGGGTTTTCTTTATTTGCACAGTACAAAGATTACAAATACATGATACGGTATATATAGAGAGTAATTAGGGTTAACAACTTAATGAATAAGAAAACTAAACATGGGCCCAAGCCCAAAGCCTTCACAAACCCAACATGACTACCACCTCATTTTCAACCCAAAAATACCCAAATTGGTAGTGGCACAACCAAAACTACCCACTACCCAAAATCCCAAAACCACTATCCACAATTCATTCGGCTCCTTTGGCTTGTACCACCCAAATTGAAGTACCCGAGGGCTGGTGGCAGTGTTGCTGTCAAACCCGAGCTACCCGAGGGTGCCCTGAGTACGCTTAACACCATTCTAACAAAGAAAGACTAGCAAACAACTAGCATAGCATCAGATTCTTCACTGGTCTAAAAAGCCTAATTGATCTCCAACGTTTAACATTAAATCCTATTGCAAAACAAATGTACTGTTTCTATCAACTCTAACAAATTCCCATATCCTAAATCCATCAACAATAACAGAGCATAATTTCATCTATCTACACATAAAAATTCAAACCCTAATCAAAACAATATACCAAAAACTGAAAGGGGGAGAGAAAGATTTAACAATACCTTTGAGAGATAAAGGGTATGTCAAATTGAGTGGAAACCGCCATGAGACCCGTCCCAGAGAGGTCACACATACTAAAAACCTGACCAACAAACGCCGGACCACCGCCCTTCCCGGCGGAGCTGAGATTCGAAATCCTCACCGTCGACGGAAACCCAGAGCTCGTTGACTCCGACGACATGTTCCTCACCGACGACGACGACGAAGAACACGAGTCCACATCATTCGATACTGAATCGAATAGAGATACTGGAGGCGATGAGAGGGGAAGGGGGAGGAGTAATTTTGGAGGTGAAGAAGACGAAGAAGATGTTGGTGAAATTGGGGATTTGGGGGTGAAAATGGAGGAGATGTTGGTGGTGGTGGAGTGGAGGAAGTGAGAGACAGTGTTTATGAAGTGGTGGTGTGGAGGAAGACGACGGTGGTCGGTGGCAGAGGCCATCGGATGTGGTGGTGGTGGTGGTGGTGGTTCGCCGGAGTGTGATGGTGGTGGTGGTGGATGGAGATTACATTGGGTGTTTGTTTATCTTTGTTATTTCTGGTTTTCCGACGAGAGAAGTGGATGTAATTATCTTGGGCTTTGTGATAAAGTTTGAAGTTATATAGGCCCATGATTTTGGGTTGAGGTAGCCCAACATTGTAACTGTTATCTATGACTATATGGGAACGTGTATGGCCCATACTTTAAAACATCTTTTTCTCTAACAAGCAAACACATACATTCTCTACACTCTCTTGAAGTCATAAAAATGTATTTTGTTATGTTTGAACCTATAACCATGGTTACGAACAGAGTTGAACAAAAAAACCGGGTACGGACCCGACCCGGCGGACCCGACCCGGACCCGGGTCCGGGTACTACCCGTTTGGAAAGGACCCGGTTCCTACCCGCCCAGGAACCGGCGGGTTGGAACCGGTTTTGGGTTTTGATTTTGGCCAGGAACCGGAACCGGACCCGAACCGGACCCGAACCGGTTGTACCCGGGTTGTACCCGGTTCCGACCGTTTTTTTTTTAAAAAAAAAACTAGCCGTTTTTAACGGCTATATAGCCGTTGGGGACGTTTTTTGACCGTTTTTTTGGATGTTTTTGGCTCTAAAATTAGTATAAATAGGTGTGGGTTGATATGGTAAGGTACCCAAGCTTCAAACACAAAAAACATACGCAAAAAACGCAAACAATACTCTCGTTTACTCTCGTTTACTCTCGTTTACTCTCATTTACTCTCGTTTACTCTCAAATCTCAATATGGCTCACTCTCAATCTTCCGTCGGTCAAGGTTCATCGAACTCTCCATCCGTCGTTCGTGTTCTTCCACACAATCGTAACATGGATGTTTGGTGCAATTGGGATATGGTTGAGTTGAGTGACGGATCTGTAAAGGCTCGTTGCAAGTTTTGTGGAGCTTTACTTGCTAAAGATTCTAACACGACTTTGAACAAGCACATTAACAAGAAGTTTTGCAAGTCGTTGAAAAATAATCCGGATTCGCAACAAACACAATTGAGTGGAGACGGTGGAATATTTAATTACAACGTTAATGAGGTTCGAGATCGAATGGCAAAGTTCGTGATTCAAGAAGCTTTGCCTTTCAACCACTTCGACAACCCTCGGTTAACCAACTTAATTCGAGAGACGCTTCAACCTCGTTACACTCACGTAAGTCGTACTACACTTAGACGTTATTGTTTAAAATTATGGAAGCAAGCAAAAAATGATTTAATTGTTTTATTTGAAAATTTAAATACCGGTGTAAACTTAACTAGTGACGTTTGGTCGGCGCCACACGGTTTGCCCGAATCGTACCTTTGCGTCACTGCTCATTGGGTAGATCCCAGTTCATGGCAATTGATGAAACGTACGATTGCATTTGATCTATTTTCATATCCACACACCGGAGAGTTTTTATTTTACTTTTTGGATAATGTAATAACTACATTTAATTTACAAAATAAAATATTTTCAATGGCATTTGATAACGCTTCCAACAACACAACCGCCGTTGAAAAATTAAAATTAAAATATCTTCCGATTGCAAACGGTGATTTTTTTCATACTCGTTGTGTTGCACATATTATTAATTTAGTAGTACAAGATGGTCTTAACGTACCATTTGTTGATACCTTTATAAAAGCTTTTCGATTTATGTTACACGACGTTTTTAAAAAAAGTAGAAAAAGATATCAAGATTATAAACAACTTTGTAAAGATACACAATCTAGATTTTTAGGGCCTAATTGGGATGTACCTACTAGATGGAATTCGACTTGTCATATGTTTGATTGTGCTTTAAAACAAAAAGGCACTTTAAAAACTTTTCATAATAGTCTTTCGGATAATTGCGAAGCCGACCTGTTTCCGGATATGGGTTGGAAAAATATTGAACATTTATCCGAATTTCTTGAGGTGTTTAAAAACTCAACTATAAAATTATCGGGAGTTTATTATCCCACTAGTTATTCGGTGCTTCAAGAATTATATTTCATGGCTTTGACTTTTAAAAATTTTCAAAATAAAAATGGTATGTTTAGAGAAATGATAGAACCAATGAAAGACAAGTTTAAAAAATACTTTCTTGAGTTACCACCCGTTTTTACGTGTGCCGCTGCTTTAAATCCTTTTTTAAATGTAGCGGGGGTAGAATGTTTAATAGACGAGATAAATGACAATTTGGATATACATGACGATAACCCCAATTTTTCAACCACTGCAAAAGAAGATTTTAATGCAAGTTTGAAAGTTATTTATAATTTTTATTTAAATAAATATGAGCCTAACGTAAATATACCTACGCCAAGAGAATCAACATCAAGTGCTAGTACCTCTTTTAAAGACCCCGTTATGACTATGTTGAATGTTGTTCGGGATGTGACGGCTAAACGTCGAAGGGGTAACGCCCCAACAAGCGAACTTGGTATTTATAGTACGACGAATTTTATTTCGACTATGAGTACTCAAGATTATCATGAATTTGATATTTTGGCTTGGTGGAAAGGAAAGGAATCCCAATTTCCAATTCTTTCCGCTATGGCCCGTGATTTACTAAGCGTCCAAGCTTCTACGGTAGCTTCGGAGTCTGCGTTTTCTCTTAGTGGCAGGGTAATATCATTACGGAGAACAAGATTAACTCCGGAAGCGGTGGAGATGTGCATTTGTTTAAAAGACCACTTAGACGCGATGGATCGTATACAAGACAAAACAAATCTTGAAGACGAAATTGCAATCGAATCTAAAGTACACGATGAAGAGGTAGAAGAAGGAGTATCTTCTGGTATATCCGACGAAGAATTAGCATTTGATGAAGCCTCCCGAAGAAAATAGACGATTAATGAGTTAATGTATTTTTTAAGTTGTTTTAATAATAAATAATCTTTTAATGAGTTATATATGTTTTTTTAATGTTGTTATACATGTTTTTTAATGTTGTTATAATAATAATAATAACAATAATAATAATAACTAATAATAATAATAATAATAATAATAATAATAATAATAATAATAGTAATAATAATAAGAACAATAATAATAATAATAATAATAATAATAATAATAATAATAATAATAATAATAATAATAATAATAATAATAGTAGTAATAATAATAATAATAATAAGAATAATAATAATAGTAAAAAAAAAAAAAAAAAAAAAAAAAACCCGGTTGTACCCGGTTCTGGACCCGACCCTAACCGGGTAGGCCGGGTAGGGTTTTCCCCTCATTCAACCCGGGTCGGGTTCGTACCCGGGTACACCTAAACCCGGTTCTTGGAAAACCCGGCCGGACCGAACCCGGTTTGAACCCGGTTCCGGGTCCGGCCCAATACCCGGTTCGTGCACCTCTAGTTACGAAGTACACTATTTTTCCATTAGAACGTTCCGTTAACGACACTTCTTTAACACATCTAAAAAACTTTTAGCTAACAGTCTTTATGATTTTGGCAGGATGTGTTCGAGCCGCATGACATGGGAGAAATTGATGAACATGGTGTTGGACTCATTTGGACGTGTTGCTACAACTTCCGGTTCATAGATAGGATGTCTTGAATTCTCAACTAACCTAAAGTTGTAACAACAAAAAGAAAACATTAAAACTCTCAAACATGATTGCTTGATTTAGCTTATTATACATTTGTAGCTAATAAACAAAAACCCTAATATTGTGCATCCTAAGAAACTCCAAGAAGGTATTCTCGATGTTGGACGTGTTCTTGTCTATGAAGTATATGTTATCGAACGTGATTACTTGATTCAACTAATCATGTGTGTGCAAGTTTATATCCTTTTACTAAGAGATAGATGGAAACAATGAAAATTAGTGATGTTGATGGTTAGACAATAAGGAAGAACTGTTATAAAAAAAGGGTGTATCCGGTGCTTGCTTGTTTTGCGTAGGGTTTGGAAATGAGCCGGATGAATTTGTAAATTGAGGTACGCAACAGTACTGTACATTTTGTCAAGTAGACTGTTGATTTAAATCTATTTAAGTAAAGTAAAATGCATATGAGATTACATGTGTGTTTTTAAGATGAAAACAAGTCGAGTTTCTTGTTAGTTAGTCGAGATCAACTTGCTAAAAGTTGAAAGAATTCTACGATTAGTTAAGCTCAGAGGTTTAAAAAGTTTAATGTTTACATAAATATGATAATTTTCAATGAATATGATGTATGTATATAGTTATATAAGTATACTATTATAGAATAACCCAATCATATATATTATATATCTATAAGTTAAACTAAAAAGTATTCCTGTTTGATTTTTTATTAATATAGAGTGAGATTGTTAAGAATCTGAAATATCTTCAAATCAAAAAGAAAAAAAAAGGAATATGCAAGTAATGACAAAGAAGTTCTAACAAACCAATAAATCATCACCCACCATTCATTTTACCAGGATAAGATTACAAAGAAAAGTAGAAAACAATGAAACAAAATCCTTTATTTTACAAGAATCAAAAAACATAAAGCCAATAGAAGCAACCATGAAATCTCTGTTCATTGTGGAACTAACACCCTTGTATATTACAAGTTCACCCTTCAAAACCCCATCATACATTCACACAAAAAGATGCAAGATTCATGCAAAAGCAAAAGGGTTTAACGGGGCAAATTTGGAAAAACAAAAAAAGATTGTCAAAGAAGAAAAGAAGAAGATGAAAGAAGAAGAAGCAGATGATAAAATACCAGATGTTGTAATGGAGAGGATGATAACAAGGATATTATTTAATGTGGGTGTGCCTTTGGTAACGGGTTTAGGTCTCCTACAAGTTTTTAGTGTTATAAAGGAACAAAATTTGTGGCAAATACCGCGATGGTTGCCATTTTTAACCACTTTTATCACGTTTGGGGCTTCGACGCTTGGGATTGCGTATGGCACGTTGTCCACGAGTTGGGATGCCGAAGATAAAGGTTCGCTTCTTGGATTCGAAGAAGCCAAGAAGAATTGGGTTAAGATGTGGGAGGAAGATGTATGATTCTAGGAACGTTTGAGGTAATTTGTAATTGTGGTTAAGTTAAATGAGAACTATTAAATAATTACGAATCAAGTAAACCGTTCTTTTGTCTTTGAGACGAGAGTAGGCACAAAAAAAAAGAACAGTCGTGATTCATGAAGTTGAAGGGACGTAAAGAGAGACTCAAATTATCCACTGACATATGGTCGAACGTCTAGAAAGTGGTTCGTTTGGTTTCTGATTTTTTATGTCATTCAAGTCTCCCTCTGACTTCTAATGTGTTAGATTATGATAAAAGAACTATATTTGATAAGAAGATTATATTGTCGTTTATATAAACTTGTAATAAATTTCGACTAGCTAGTTTGATATATTAAACATATTTGACTCCGTTTTATAAGTTTAAAATGTTTGATAGCTAAAAGATGGTACAACTTGATTATCAAAACACCCAAGGGGTTAGTATAGTGATAAGTATGTCTCGTGTTTAAACGTAGCTTCTATAGAACATTATAATTTAAATCTCTTTAAAATAATATCTAGTGTAAGTTGTTTTTATCTTGTCTCACTAATTAGCATGATCTTTATGTGTATTGTAAGTTTTCTCTATTGATTCTCATGATTCATGCTTTAAAGAACTTGTTTATTAGTAAAAATGGTAGTATATATGAGTTGTAACTTGTGCAGGTTTAGTTGTACCCTGTTTAGGCCACCATGTGCGCAGTAGACTGTTAATAAAATGGTGGATTTAACATTGGGATCTATTATTTCTAATAAATGATGGAATCTGCAGTAACTTAAGCTCTGATCTTCTATTTTATATAAAGGTTTGGTGGTGAAGTGGACCAATTAAGAAGTTGACCTTTTAAATAATCCCACCAAAACTAAAACATCAAATGGTTGTAAGTTAAGATGTTATAAAATTTAGGTGTTATGATTTTAAATGTTACATAGAGACTGTGTAATTATATATTAAAAACAATAATAATAATACGTTAATAGACCTTACTTGGGTTCGCTTATCTATTATTTAATATATTATCATAGGCCTATGTTGATTGATTTCACACTTGGATGTCACCTCATGAATAATGAAAACATGAAATTGATAAGCGGGAATAAATAAAATATACTTACTGAATGTTGCTTTGTTTTTATGTTTGAGTTTTCGTTGTTCACTCATTAGTTATGTCAGCTTCGTCAAAACTGATATTGTATATGACAAGCAATCGAACTATCATACCCAAGCTAATAAATAAGTAGGGTGGAGGGCCGCTGGCGCCGTGAGGCCATGACGAGCCTCAACGCCGCCGGGCACCACCACTGCCACCCCCCTTCACACTGCAAATTTCCGTTTCCACTGCATGCTCTCGCCATGAGTTTTTGTTTGTTGTTTGTGTGTGTAGCGTAGTGGTGTAGTGTGACATGGTGTGGCAACACCATCTTTATGAAATTCGAGTATCTGGTGTAATATAACATTACAAATTTTAATTGATGGTTTTATGGTGTGTTGTGATGTATGTGATGTTAATGCCCACTCCAATAAGTTTTACTGATGCGAGTGTTTTACTAACTTTAAACATTTATGTCAATCATATCAGTTTGTCATACTGATATTCAAAAAATATAATGAATACCCTTTTCTCCTACCTAACGCGTATTATAATAATCATAAATTTGAAATACATTTGATGTGTCAACACTTGGGTAAATAAAAGAAAAATATTGATAAAAATCCAACTACGGTCGAGGTTGACTTTTATATTTGACGAAGTCACTGAATCTATACTAAGTGAAATACAACACTCTTGTTTGACTAATAAGATTTTAAACCATAAAGAGTTTGATATATATACATAGAGGAAGGTTTCTCTATAAAGCAGTATTTGTACAAGAACACTAAGAAATAATCATAGTTTGCTCATTATGTCTTTTATGGATAAAACAAGCGGTTTTTTAAGAAAACATTGGGGATTTTAGGGATTTTAGGGATTTTATTGATTTTATTTTTTTTAGTACGTTTAAAAAATATTTTTCCTATTTTTGGTTTATCCGCATTCCCACACTTAAACCAAACAATTGTTCTCAAATTTTGAAATAAACCAAACAACATAAACAAATAAACAAGATCAAATATAAGCAAGGAATGAGAAAATGAAACTCTCATATGTAGCATGCAATGGCCAATAACAATAGATATTTTGCGCGTCATAATTGCATCTAACAAAGAACCGTTAGTAGATAACCTTCCAGCCCCGAACAATAACTTGAAATCAAAGGATAAATCGAAGCATTTGGTACAAAATAAAAAGGGAAGAAAAAACAAAAATAGAATAAAAAATAAAAACACACCATCGAGTTGCCTCCCGAAAACACTTAATTTATTAATGAGTTCTTAGCCAAATTCGGCCCCACATGTAATTTCAATCGGGAGGCTTCTTTATATCATCTTTCCATTTGTTCTAGTCAGTTTCTTGTGTTTGGCGTTGATTGGGAAGAATCCTATTATAGAAATCATCAAAATCTCTAAAAAATCTACTTAACTTAGGTCATCAAGCATTATATAGCCCTAGACCAAATCTATACGAGGTATGTAGTGATGGTCGTGTCAGTTTACATGTTTCCTGATGGACCATCTCTACGTCCTCACCACACCCTACTTCATTTTTTTTGTTTTCTCTCTAGTGGATTGTGGTGTCTTTGATTGGGGTGGTGATCCACCATCATTTTCTCTCAGATTTTGGCTATCATGACTAGGAAGTGTTGGGTTCACTATCTTTAATGCCACAATAACTTTCTCCTCAATCTCATTGTATGGTTCTTCTTTGATTCCTATAGTTGGTTTCTAACGCACCTAGATCTCCAACTAGGCCAAAACTATCCTCCTTTTTCTCATCACCAAACTCGCCTCCCAAGCGGAAATGGACCCCTCCTCTATACAAGTTTTCATGTTAATATCTTCTTTATGATACTCCTCTATAGTCATGGCTTTGCCATCAACCAACTCTAATGCCTTTGACTCCTTATAAACAATCTAAGTGGGCTCGAAATACATACGATATGGCACATCCTGTTGAGTCAAAGATGGAACTAGTGCGAAACTATGTATAGTAGAAAAAAGTATTTTGTCCATTATCTTCTTCGATTTTGAGATTTACTCAAACACATCATCGAAGAGATTTGTGTCACAAGAAGCACTATCTCGTTGATAGTTGACGTTGAACTGATCAATCATGATGTAGAGTTATTCTATCTTATGAAGTAGTTCTTTAATTTTCAAATTTTTCTTTACTTGAATTCAATAGCTTGTTATTAGGCTCTTTGATTGTCTATATGAAGATACTTTTTACATATGCTCCATAACAATTTTGTATGGATAAGGTTTGGATGATAGACTTCCATACTTTTTACATCTGCACTTGTATTTACTCAAAATTATTATTACAATGAAAGGTTCACACATACATGGAATGACAACAACTAATGCTATTTATAGTGAATAATGACCCCATTAAAAGTTGAAGTGTTCAATCAGACAACGTTTTGATCAAAAGTTTCTTTTGATGGGCAGTATACTTTCAATTGTTATAACTCAATCGAAAGTATACTTTAAATTACAACAAAAGACTTAGACAAAGCACAACAAAAGCTTAATAAAATAAAAGACTCTACATGATCCTCACACAAGCAATCAGAAAAATGGTGTCGGACCATTTGATTTTGTATAAAATATTTTAAGGTGTGTACACATAGGGTAAATTGAACTAAAAACCAAAATTACCTTTTATATGATGTTAGGTCATGCTATTGATTGAAGAATCGTCTAAGTGGTCCAGGACTCACTAGGACTCGGGCTAATGTTCACCATAGATGGAGATGGATCATCGTAACATCAGTTTAGTGAATAGTGAGATCAAGTCGAAATACACCTTTTTATAGTAAAATTATGAACAAACGAAGCAAGCCATGAGGGAGATGTGATAGGTGTGTGTGTGTGTGTGTTACTCTAGTGCTGAGGGTTATACTTAAAACATCATCAAAGGGTCGTCGACATTGATGACCAAGTTGTGAGTCTCGCGTTAGTTTTAAAGATACCACCTATGATAGAGGGAATCGTCAAAACAGACAGAAAGGAATTTAAATGGGGTCATTGGACGAGAAAGTTTTTTTGGGATTAAATAATTTTTCATATAATCTAATTTATATAATACTAATTATCAATTTAGTTATGCTTAGTGGTTTGTACTTTATGTTTAGTAGATTGTAAGTTACTTTGTCTTTTCTTTACTTTTATACTTTTAACCCTCTAGTTTTCATCATTTACATTTAACACTAATACTTCTTTTCACTTTCAACTTAAATCTCATTTACTTTAAAAATTTTACAAAATTTTCATTTTACGTCTTGGTTGAAACTTTTCGAGTTATAATACTACAACATGCATATGTGGTTCAATAAATTTATATCTATTTTTTCTGTTTAACACTCGCGTTGCATTTTACGTTTCGTTCTAATTTACACACATTAACACGTCGTAAAGCACGTGCACGTTTCAACGTTTTTACGTCTATTTTTCTTTCGCTTTTAATTATTTTGTTTTACGAGTTTTCCTGGTATTGATGATCGCTAGCAATGGTGTGACATTAATGCTACTTGGCACGGTTTTACGGTCCCACCGCAACACGTGGGGCTGAATACTAGTCATTATTTAATTTTTAATATAATTATATATAATAGAAATCCCAAGCCCCAAATAAAAAACATGAAGCCGGTTCAACCCCCAAACTTATTCCCGGTCCGACCACCGATCGAGATGAACCAGCCGGTTGAACCCATCGAAAACAAACTATTGCTACTCAGATCGGCTCTCCGCTGATTCCCGATTAGACCGGTCGGACTGGCCGAACCGATCCGAGCCTGAAAATGTTGGATATACGAAGAAGACGAGACACAATGACAGAGTGTGAAAAATTCGTCTCCACTATTGGCGTTATACGCGAGCCTAAGAGGAGGAAGAAAGAGAAAGACGTGTACCTAAGAGCATTCACAATCTATCTCCCATCGTTATCATTATAATTATATTAAAATTATTATTATTTTTTTAATTGAATTATGTTTTTCTATATCTTTGTCATTATTTTCTCTTTCATTCACTCACATCAAATTTAAAAAATATTAAAAAAATTATGAAGGTTGTAATGTGTTTGTTCAAATATAAGAAAACACAATACAACCTCCATAAATTTTCTCTTTATTTCACTAACAACCACTCACAACCAACTTTTATAATATATGACACTCACTCATATAAAGAATGAAGAACTAGATCTTTAAGGCTTTAAAATAGTTTATGAAGGTTGTAAGGAGAGAAAGAAGTGCGGAGGAGAAATAGTTTCGTCCATCCCCTTCGGTTGTAGATGGTAACACTTTTGGTATTCTGATTTTTTGTAATTGATTGTACTTTTATTATAATATAATGCAATTATGGATATGTTTGTCTTAATAAAACCAAAAAGTTTAATCAAATCCTAAGTAATGGTTTTTTTGAAGATTCATACACACAAGGACATGAAATATATTTTTATTATTTTATATCCGCCTCTTCAATCATATAACTTGTTTGTCATATAGCCGGAATTAAAAATATATATCCACTTTTGCTTTTTAAACGCGCTAAATGTATTGATATCTAACAGTTTTTTTTCTATTTAAACTAGTATTCAGATACTGTGTTTTGACGAAAATGTAAAACCGTAAAAGTAACATCGAAACTATGTCGCTAAAATGTGCGTTGAGGTTAAGAAAACAAAACTTGTAAAAATTCATATTAAAAACAAAACTGTCAAAAACTTGCGTGTTGCGGCGAAGCTATTGATAATATTTAAAATAAAAGAAAGCCGTCAAAAAAGTTAACGTCAAAACATTGATAGAAAATTCACGTCGCAACATAAATACCAAAAATTTAAAAATATTAATGTTTATAAAAATATATACGTAAAAGTTGGATTCTATAAAAAAATCATATGTTGAAGGTTGTAGGAAAAAACTTATAAACTAAAATTTTAATTAAGTTTTGATGACTTGTACGTTTATGTGTTATTGAGTCATGCATTATGATGTACATTTATGTTTTATTGTTTTAAATAAAATTTACATCAAAATATATATAAAAATAAGTAAGTCATATTTGTATTTGGAATTTTCTAAACATTTAGTTATAAAAGTAATTAGAGAAAAAGATAAATTTATGTGGGTAAAAACCAAATAGATAAATATAAGGCGCAAATAGTAAATATAACTAACTTAAACTGTAGTTTTTCAGGGTCATTCATTTAAATTAAGAAATGCTAACAAGTGCGCTTTAAAAACTTGTACAATGTATATAAATGTCTTTCATTATACCAATATATAATCGATTTTATGTATTTTTCTTAATAAATTAGATTTATAATTGCACATAATGAGGAGAGATCTTTAGAACACTTAACAGATCAAATAGGGAAATGGTAACTTATATGATTGATACTAAAAACACAAGTAAATATGAGACAGCACAATAAGCAAACAACACAAATATTGGTTTTCAAGAATGTTGTATATTGCTCTCAAGTTCTTTACAAGTATTACAAAGCATAAAGAAAGTTACAAGGACCTGAGATACTTTAAACTACATCATACAACCGGCCATACTTTGAAGGTCAGCTGGAAACATTTGAACTAGACAACAAAATCAAATGTAAAGTCATAGCTCACATCCTAATATATTACAAAAAAAATAAATGTACATAAAGTAGAAAACACATACTCAAGAGCTCAATAATAAACTATTAACTATTTGCCAATATTAATCCTAACTAATAGTTTGATCAATATTAATCCTAAGTTTTGATTTTATTACTAATAATAGTCTCAGTTTAATTGTTTATTAACTTTGTTAGTTTTTAATGACATGATTCGTGACGTGCCATGTGACAATATGTATTATATTAATATTAAAAATATAAATATATCACTCAATTTTTATGTTTATTTGTCTTAAAGCTACTCAACCAATGACAAAAAACATTCCTTTGAATAACTTTAAAAATGACATTTTATTAAAAGAATTAAGTAATATATTTAAAAATTTAATTATAACTATGTTATACGTCACGTCACGAGCCACACATCATAAAAAGGTAATGGAGTTTGCGAACAGTTACTAGTAACAAAATAAAAAAATTGAGATTAATATTGATCAATATTCAATAGTTTGGATTATTAAAATCCAATTTTGTTTTTTTATTATCTTAAAATTATACGTTTAAATTTACATACCTAATAATTTAAAATAACATTAAAATTCTCAAATGCTAACATGAATGAATAATGTTACGTAGGCGGTGACTAGGCGTCACATAGGATGTTTGGTTATTATCCTTCACATGAGTGAATGTGTGTTGTGGATTGGGTGATAGTGATAGTGATCAAGATTATTAACTAATAATTAAATTTTATATGTTTTTTATTTAATGATTTTATTTGTAATTAAATTTAAACAAATAAATTTCAATAAACATAAAAACTAAAAATACAAATGTTTTAAACAACAAATGATCTAAAATATGAATTAGAAAGAACGAAATATAAATTAATCGTGTTTTATATACATAGTGATGCATACCAACTGATATCTTTTTACTCATCGGTGTGTGTTTTTCACGTAGTTATCCAAGTGAGAGATTTTCTTTGTAAGATCAATCCTAAGCATTAACAAATAATTACTAACTTGGTGTACTAACTCTAACATCTAATTTGTCGTTAAAAAAAAGAAAAAAAACTATGTTGATATTAATAACTAATATTTACTCACTCATACGGATTTTTTTTCATTTATCCAAGTGAAAGTTCTTCAGATGGTTAAACATCGTCAACTTACCTCACTCGATCATAAAACATGAAACTCACAAACAACTAGCTAAAATGTTTAAAGTGTAAAATCATTTAGCATTCAAGTAAAATAAATGGGATTATCGTTTAATTAAAGATAGATCAATAGGAAATTATAAGTGCACATGTTTGTTAAATGTGAAAGCGAATAATAATATTCAATTAAAGCACATCTCTACTAGTGCATGATTGAAAACATATTCCCATGCCAACGATTCAACAATATCAAAGAAAATCTGACTTTTCTTCGACGTTCATATTTGACGATCTTGACTTTGACTTAAGTGTTGACTAATTTAGACCGCATAAATTAGATGGATCAAGTATAGGTTGAAATGGTTTTAGGTGTACCGTATTTTTCCTTTTTGTTTTTTAGTATTAGTATAGTATATGAAAATCATATGAATAAAACAATAATATGTTATTTAAATAAAACAAATAATGAAGTTATATAAATTCGTATATACTTGACCTTGCTTTTAACTCGTTCGTTTGGCATTTTTCTTTAATTTGTCTCTTTCTTATATATTTGTTTTTTATTCGTGTGACCTGGTATTAAGTGTAATACTAATCGATTTAAAATAATCAAGTCATTTTGCATCTATTACAACATAAACATCTAAAAGTAAATTCTTGATGTGTTTAATATTTGATCTTAAGCCAGAGACACCATAAACTTAAAAAAAAGGTGAAACGTATTTTCTACTCAGTTTAAACTCGAAGCTAAATTAGATAATCAGTTTCCGGTTTAAGAAAGCCATGCCCAACCTGATACATACATGCGTGCATATATGAGTTGATGAAATCAATAACTTTTTTCTAGAACAACTCATATACATATTTGACATACTTTTAATTTTACAACACAACTAATTTACATCAATCTGTAATAAACGAGACTCGAACTCTTGATTTTAAAAAAAAGTTTAATCACTATAACTTTGAATGATTCTGTCATTAGACCCAGCCAGTCATCTGATAAATTATTAACTATAGTTGATAAAAGTACATCCTCATATTGACCTTTTTATAACTATAAAGTTACAACTGGTTAAAATATAACATTACATCCTCATATATACTTGATGGATAATTTAAACACAAACTATAAAATCTATGATAATAATTATAAAAGATCTTAAATACATACGTCATGCAATAGAATATTTCAAGAATGAGAAAATTTATGGAAATAAAATACAAGTTTTTGGACGTAAATATCGACATCAATATTGATGGCGGCCATTGTCTTAATGGTGGAATGAGAGACAGAGGAAAGCAAACGGATGTATTTGCCAATCACATAGCTTAGCCGGCTCAACTTAACTTAAAATATGAAAGAGTCAAGTATAGACGGTGAGACTAGATCATACTAGCGGTTTGGATTCATTTCAGTTTTCCAAATAGGTTAAATTTAATACCGATAGGGCTGCAAACGAACCGAACGAACACGAACAAGGCTTTCTTCGTGTTCGTTCGTTAAATAATAAATTTGTTCATGAACTGTTCAATGAACTTTTCACGAACACTTACCGAACAAGATTTCTTGTTCATGTTCGTTAATTAAGAAAATGAACATGTTCATGAACTGTTCACGAACACTTACCAAACGCGAATGAACACAAACATAACCAAACGAACACAAACAACTATTTATGAACACGACGAACATAAAGAAACTTATAAACACAAATGAATACAAATGTTATAGATTTATTTTAAAATAAAATTTATATTTTTATTACAAAATTTACACAAAATCAATCAAAAATAAATAAGTAGTTAATATAAATATACAAATACTTGATATAATAGTCATCAAAATAGCTAGCACAAAAATTTAAGAATATAAACGAACACATTAATGAACATAAACATTATCGAACGTTCACGAACATAAAATGAACGAAAACGGCTTGTGTTCATGTTCGTTCGTTTAACTAAACAAACAGAATTTTCTTATTCGTGTTCATTCATTTACTAAACAAATGAACATAAACGAACTTCCCGCCGAACGGTTCATGAACTGTTCGTTGAACATTCAATTCGTTTGCACCCCTAAATGCCGATACTAATGTTTGCTCACACACATTTAAATACATATGTTCTTGATTTCTACAATAAACATTCATAATAATATATCTCTGAAAATGACATTTTAATTAAAAACGATTTGAAGACGTCTATTTATGCTTTTAGATATTAAATTTGTATGTTTGATGACATTATACATTTGGGAATGACATTTGGCATTTTAAATTTGAGAAGCATTCTATGGATTTGTTTCTATTCATATCTCTTGCGTAAATCACAAAAACTCACAATCTACATATAATATGCTAATCACAAACAGACAATCGAAGTTATAATATCGCTATCGTGTTAACATCACAAGTGGGAAAATAGAAAAATTGATGAGTACAACGTCATGGAGGCTTTAACAAGATAAACATTGAAAAACATTAAGATTTTATTCTTTTAATCACTAAAATCCTACGAATATCCACACCATAGATACATAATATTTATAAAAACATGTTTAATAGAAAACCAACCTTAAGTTAGAACTACAATAATTATACAATTATATAACTATTTTACATATAAAAAATAATGATTTACAAATTTAACTTATGTTTCCCTTACAAATTGTACTTTGCTGAACTTCACTTCATGTAAAGTCGCCTCATATCACAAGAGTGCAAAATGAACACAACCCTGCAATATACAACCCCTAATACACAAAGCACAAGTCACTAATGCATAATTACTCTGAATTTAAAGATTCTTGATCTGGGAAATAACTTTAACCATAATCATACCCTCAATAAGGCAAAAACTATAATATAATTAACTAATTAAGAAATGATTTACATTACTAAAAGAAAAACTGCAAATTGCTCACTCCCTCAACCTCAACATCAACATCAACATCAACATCAACCTTCAAGATCTGAGCCCCTGCAACAGATTTGATCATGGTGTTCATCGTTTATTTATGAAATAACACAACCTGAGGGCTGTTCATCATGAACAACTTTCGAATAGTAGGGTGTTGGTGGATGATTATAGGGATAATAAGTTTGTGGTTGCTGCTGATGATAATTGTAATAAGGGTATTGTTGCTGAACATGAAGATGAGGATATGCAGCAGCTAATGCTTTCAAAGCTTCTTCTCTTTTCTTCTCTTCTTCTTTCTTTTTAGCTTCTTCTTTCTTCTTCTCTTCTTCTTTCTTCTTATCTTCTTCCTTCTTCTTGTCACCTCCGGCGTCTTTCTTCTCCGGCTCCTTCGCCGGACCCACTGATACGATCTCTGTGTGGCAAATCTTTCTCAGTTTTGACACAATTGTCACTGGATCTACATCCCCTGTTACCGTCAGTTTCTTGTCTTTCATGTCCATCGATAGCGAATCCACCCCTGTTGTTTTTTTCATCAAATCACATCAAATTAGATCCGATTTCGCTTTGAATTCAACAATTTGCACTTGAATTTACAGTACCTGAGAGGCTAGACACGTTTTTCATGGCTTTTTGCTTGATTCTCTCATCCAAAACGTCCAATTTCAACACGACTTTCTGCAAAACGTGAAGAAACAAGCAAAAGATCAAAAACCCATATCGGATTTCACACGTAAACACATCTGTGTCGGTTGGGAAATTAGACACTGAAATCAGCTGCTAAAGAACAGAGTAACCGATAGAAATATAGAACTATAGAAGTAAGTCAAGTAACATAAGTACATAACATAAGCACATAGCATAAGCATACCTTCATGTTCTGTTTTGTCTTGAATATGCAGAGATCTGTGTGAGAATCAAAGCAAAGTTGCAGACTTTTAACCTTTAGAGCAAAAGAAGAATATGCTTAAAAAGCTAGGTGGATTATGGTGGTATATAAAGGCAGTGGGTCGTTTAAAGCATTCTGGTCAGTTTCTTAAAAGTTTGTGACTAAAATGTTTTTACTATGTGAAATAGTTTTAAATGGTTTTGAATGAAAAAAAAAAAAATTACGGTTAATCTTTATATTTGAGAAAAAACCATTCAACCTTAATAAAATTTAATATGTTTGAAAATGATTATGAGTATAATAAAAAGAAAATATAATAATAGTAATTATAAAAGTAAAAATAAGAAATGAGATGCGAATACTTTTTCTAAGTGTTTAACCGAGTCAATTCGGGTCGGTTCAGGTGGGATGAAGTGAGCCACATGTGGGTGTGTGGTTGGCTAAGTCAATGAGTCAACATATAATAAGGTGTAAAAGTCAAGATTGTCAACAGTGATTGGGGGTCCGGGGCTTGAAAATAAAGTTCTGTGCGTTAGAAGTTATTGATTCGGGTACGGCGAAGGAGAAGGCTAGCCGACGGTGTTGACGATGTGACAGGGGGATGGGATGACCTTCGTGGAACCACCAATAATAATTTGGCTTTTGTCCACCGTGGATTTCTTGGGGCCTTTACCATTGGCGTATCGGCCGGAACTTGTTCCATTGGCAACATTATAGGTTGATAAAATATTAATATTTTGACTTGTTTAAAAAGCAAAACTATATGGCATAGTTTTATTGATTATTTTTTGGAAATAAGTTTTAACTAGTATTAAGCCCCATGTGTTGTGGGGAGATGTAAAAACATGTCAAATAATACTAATATCATACCACCGTTAGCGACTATCAACACCGGAAAAACTCGCATTAAAATATAAATAAAATCAAGAGAAACGTAGACGTAAAAACGTTAAACCAAACACGTAAACGAAAAACATTAAATACAATATAGCTAAGTCGATCTAGAAGCTCGCACGTTGTGACAGAGCTATTAAATGGAAAAAATAAGCATAATAAAGTTGAACCATATGCACACATTACGACGTATTAACTCTCAAAATTTAGACTGTATAAAATACTGAAAAATGTAGAGGAGCAAAATTGAAAGTGAAAAAATTGTTGTGGTTAAATGGTAAAAATATAAAAGTATTGTGTTTGAAATAAAAAATTAAAAGAAAGAAAAAAAGGCATGTACAACCTTCAATGCTTATTGTACAACAATTAATTTTAATTTGGTAATTAGTAATATTTAAATATATTCTACTTAATTGTTTATATCCGCAAAATGTATAATTTGGACGTTTTATTTTTCGAATAAAGAAAAACATCTTACAAGTAGTTTACACTAGGGGTGTGCACTTCGCGGGTCGACCCGGTTAAGACCCGCGAACAGACCTATGAAAACTGAGACCAACCCGTGTATGAGTTAACGGTTCTGGTCCACGGTTCGGCTTTCCTTTTGTAAACGGTTATGGGTCGGTTTCGGTCCAAACCCACGGGTATGAGCTCGGTTTTGGTCCGGTCCGATTACAATTAGGCAAAGAAAAGAGTTGGTTTTTGCTTTTTAGATGTTAAATGGATTGCCTTTGAGCACAAAAATGTAAAAAAATGTTTTACTACCATATAATAGAAGTTTTCAGATTAATAAACTTTTAGTCGACTATAAATGAATACTATTGCACGCTACACCTAAATTATCTCATAAAGGGGTCATGACGGCAATTAATGTACCGTTTGAATTTTAATATGGTACCAATTTGTCTATGGTACAATAACGAGTCTAAGAAACAATTTCATTGATTAGTTTTGTTTATATTTTAAAGTTGTATATTTCTACCGTCAAAAGCACGAGCCTAAAAAACGTTTGCGGTCCAAACCACCATATTATGCTGAACCGACCCGTTTAACTCGGTTCGGTCTGGCCCGAACCATATTTAAATGGTCTGGTTCTTGGTTCTTTATATAAACCACTTATCGGTTCGGGTCTAGGGCGGGTTGGTCCGGTTCAGTTCGATTCGGACCCGTTGCTCACCTCTAGGTTATACCGGTGTGTAGAAATTTTCGAATCAGAATTCGAATCGGAATTATCTGAAATATCTGAAACTCCAGATATTCGAAAGTTTTCGATTCAAATTAGGACAGTGTTCTGAAAATTTTTGGATAGTATATTGGATTATCTGAAATATATATTTTTTAAAAACTATTAAATAACAAATATTAATTACAAATTTTGGATATTTTTCTTAAAAGTTTGATATAGCACAATAGAATTGCTATGGCTAAAATACAGACCTAGGTGCATGAAAGCAGACATCAAGAGCTAAGAAGGGGGCCAACAAGCCCATTTGAAGCTAATGCCTTAGAAGGTACAGTTTGTCCGTTTCAAGTCTGAATGGAGTTTGCTTATATTATCCATGCGCCCATATTTTCAAGACATGCTTCATTTGTATTCTGTAGATCTAAGACCCTTTTCTGATCGTCTGTTCACCGACGAGGGTTGTGGGGTTTGCCGACGGGTTTGAACCTGTTTGAGAGCTCCTGGTGACAGAGAGTGCATGGTTTCGTCGGCGTTGGTTAAGACGGGTATTCGGGTTGCCGTCGGGTGAGGGCATTCGGCTTTTGGTTGCCTGTTTCCAATGAGGCGGCCCCCAGTTGTTACCTATTTGAGAGCTACTGGTGACAGAAAGGCAGTGGCTCTTTGCCGTTGGTGCATGGTCTTGTCGGTGTTGGCTCTTTGCTGTTTTGAGCCATTTTTTCTATATGACCGATGATGATTATTTGAACCTCATCTGAGATCTGGTTGTATCACTCTCTCAGACCCCCTGTCATTGCTGATCTTCGATGACTGATGGGCTGCTACATACCTGTTGTAATAGGTTGTCGATTATTACAGTTTGGTTTGCTTTTCATGATTTTGTTGATGACGATGTGTTTAAATGCATTCAAGACATGGTGGGCACCGACCCTTGGTTTTTGGTTGGGTATTATGTTTTTGACTTGTTTGGAAATCATATTCATCAAATAGATTGCTTGGTGGTTTTTTAATTTGGTTTATGTACTTGGCTCTATGATGGTAAAATTTAGTTATTCTGAGAGTTTATTACATTCATTGACATCGTGAGACAAAAGAAACTTAGACCTTTGTTTGGTTTATGTTCTTGGCTCTATGAATAAAATTTAGTTAATTGAGAGTTTGTAACATTTGTTTGGGATCACGAGGCAAAAGAACCCATGCTTTTGTTTGGTTTATGTTCTTGGCTCTATGATGGTGAAATTTAGTTAATTGAGAGTTTGTAACATTTGTTTGGGATCACGAGGCAAAATAACCCAGGCTTTTGTTTGGTTTATGTTCTTGGCTCTATGATGGTGAATTTTAGTTCATCTGAGAGTTTATTACATTTGTTTGAGATCATGAGGTAAAAGAAACTTAGGCCTTTGTTGTTTAGGCATGGCATTCCTATAGGTTGCACCCGCAATCACGTTATGATTATATGACTCCGAACACTTTGACTTTTATTGGTGGTCTGTCTTGGTGGCCGGTGTTGGTATGTTGGCAATGTCAAACCTTTTTTTCCAGGACCAGTTGCCTTAGGCATAGGTAATCATTTGAAGGCTATGATGAAGAAAAAATTAGTATCTATTGTTTAGCCTGGTATCGCTTTTGCATTGCAACCACAACTGGTCAGCTATTTGGAGCATCGGCTATCAATCAAACTCATTTGTCTGTATTAATTGTCATGTATAAGATAAACAGTTGTCGAATACACATCTTATTGTGGTCGTTAATATTCGCGCAACGCGCGACGTCAAATACAACAAGTTAACATTCAATTTGTAAGAGCCTCTTCAACTTATAAATATTATTTCAGACTCCACCAATAAATATGTATGAGGTAATACCTTATCTCAACTCATCTAGTGAAATTTTGATAGTTTCATTTAAAGCCCTTCAAAGAAAATTATTTCTAATTCTCTGTGCTATTATGATTAAAATAGAAGGAGATTTACAATGGATAAATAAACAGGCAAGTTATCCATGACATATACTAAAAGAAGTAAATCAACCAATGGTTGTGTGATTCCTGAATCCACATTAACACTAAAAAACTAGAATAGCGAAGTTAAATTGCAACCCTGTAGCTAGATAAAGCCCCTCACTAACCTAGTCATATTAAGAGCATTACCAAGGATCATAAGCCTATCAGGATGACATCATAACAATGATGCGTATTATTTGGAATTTGAATGCCATGGAAGATAACCACGAAACAAGCCTTATTAATCACTCAATTAATCGACTACATGGCAACACAAAAGAGGAAGAACGACAAGGGATCACTTTGTATCACGCTCTAAAGAATTATAACTCCTTAGTGGGAGATCCATTGATCAAAACTGACAGCCAAGATGATTAAGGGAACCACAAATCAACATACACCAATTTGCTAGAAAATTCATTTGCTCAAGAGTTAGATCGTTTTATTTAGTTTTAAAATACAATTGATATGTACGTGCTTGATTTGAAGGTTATGCAGGGCCGATAGCATCTAATTACTAGAATCGTAAAAACCATAATAATGAAGATAAAACATAGTTGGAAATGACCACGCCCATTGATGTTTCTATCCATCTTTCTTTACGGTTGCAACAAACCCATGGAGATATCGACTACTATCTTATAGATCCACACGACTCCTCGCTTAGAGCACCTCCATCAGGCATTCATGGTGGGTGTTCATGAGCCTGTGAGGAGAAGAGATGGAGAACCATCATCTATGGGTATTAGATCACTTTGCAATAAATGATATTAGAAGGTACTAATTAGGATTGTGCAAGAAACTGATATAACCGAGCCACAACTGAAATAAAAAACATAACCAAACTCAAAAAAACGAAACCAACAATAAACCAATGATTTGGTTTGATGAGTTTTTTAAAAACCAATTATTTTGGTTCGGTTTCGGTTTTGCTTGTAACAGAAACCATAAAACCGAACTTTTAAATTTAGAGGTGTATTCATACACTTATAAAACATGACTAGCCTATAAATTACTTATTTAATTTATCTACTTAAAATAGTTATATATTTAGGTTTTGAGAATAATTTTTAAACTTTTTTGTTTGATTGATTAAATTGTTTATTGAATTTTAGTTATTGTAGTTTATTAATTGGAATTAATTTTAATGTTAAGTAATTTATAAGAATACATAGCTTATGTTTTAAGATCAACAAAATGATGTAGCTCTGAGTTTCTGGCTTAAATCTATTGCCTTGGGCCAACTTAAAAAAAACTTGAAGCTCAAAAACAAAACCGAAAAAACCAAAATCAAACTGAAACCAAAGTAAAAACCAAAAAATTAAAAACCGAAATCAAACGGTTTTAAGAACCTAGAAAGCAAAATATCGGTTTTTGGTTTTGGTTTTAGGCTAAAACCAAACCATACCAACCATGCACGCCCCTAATTCTAATAATGATAATCAGTACAATTACATTTACACACACATACACACTCATAAGGGTTATATTGTTATCAGAGCTAAGGAAACCTAATCAGGCATAACCGCCATCTTTCCATCTTTTCCGATTGCAATTACTGTCGTCACCAATTACGATTGTGACGCATTACTGCTCATCACCATCATTACGACCAGCAACCACACGAGATTTGCAAATTTTATCTCTTCACACTATTCTACAATAACGACTTTATTACAATCATGATTTTACAATCTTGTTTTATTATAATTTTCACACTAATCAGCATATGCTCTATATCTCACAAATCGTCATTTAAAGTCTAGTTTGTTTCTGATTTGTCACATGAAAGTACAACTTTCGTTTACATGGTTCATGAGCATTGCACCAAAACAGGCCTACAACCACATTTTAAAAAAAAAAACCGCCCTGCCACACTTTTGATTAAATGTGTGGCTAAAGGTCACTAATACCATTTCGAAACCTGTTAGCCCAATTTTAGCCACACATTTGATTGATACGTGTGATCATTATATAATAGTCTGACACCTTTAACCACTTTAACAAAAACTATGATATTATCTAGCCACGCTTAAAAAAGGGTGGCCTAATGTGACCAAGTGCCATCGTATTTAATTCATGTGACCAAAAACACACTTATTAGCCACACTTTAATAAAAAAACTATGATATTAACTTGCCACACTTGAAAAAGTGTGGCCAAATGTGACCAACTACCATTAGATCTGATTCACTTATATTAGTTTGTGTGTCCAGAAAATACTAAAAAAATAATATCAAATTTTCTAGCCAGGCTAAAAAAGTGTGGCAAAATGTTATAAACTACAATGGATTATATAAGTTATTGATGTGGTTAAAGGATAATACATATGGCCACTTATATTAGTTCATTTGTCTAATGAATGATAAAACAATGTGATTTAGCCATGCTCAAAAAGTGTGCCCAAATGTAACAAACAACAATGAATTATAAGTTATTGATGCACCTAAAGGCTAATACATATGCGCACTTATATTAATTTGTGTGTCTAAAGAGTAATAAGAAAATAATATGATATTTACTAGCCACACTCAATAAGTGTGGCCAAATGTAACCAACTACAATGTATTATAAGATATTGATGTGGCCAAAAGGTAACATATGGCCACTTATATTGGTGTGTGTGACCAAAGAGTAATAACAAAATAACGTGACATTTAGCAGCCACGCTTGAAAAGTGTGTCCAAGTGAGATTAACCACAATTTTTTCTTAATAAAATGGCCATAGATTCTTTTGCAGCCATGTTTATATTATTTTTGAGTGGCTAAAACAAAAATGGTCACTATTTTGATTTAGTTATGTGGGTAAAGTAATAAATGGCCATAATATCTCTGCCTCAACTTATTAATGGTTAGTGAAACATTTGATGTGTGTAAAAAAAGTAATCATGGCATACCTACTCTCGCTAGCCAAAATATGTCGTTAGAAGATCAATGGGCACATCTATATAAAATCATTCACACTATAAAATTAGTTGCAAATGATGTAAGAACTATGGTTTTTTACACACTACTAGTTGTAATCAAAGACAAAAATAACACCCCTGTAATGGAGACTTCAATCAACAAATGGTGAAGCTCTAAATTACAAGCAATCTGGTAAGTATCCTTCTCGATCATCATTTGGGTTTATGTCACCCGTTTTTGAAATTTTGAGTGGTCGAAGGATGTTCACTATCACTATCTATCATAATGAAGGGTTATCTACCACCTCGATTGGCATAAGAGAAAACGTTAAAGGAGCTATGGCCAATGTTGATTATGTCAACATTGACCTCTTTGTGGAGCAGCTGGCCAAAATGGTTTTGTCCATTGGGCACACGTTCGCACACTGCACCATTTTCTTAAAGGTCCCGATGCTCTTACTAGACTAGGGCTCGTCCCATTATGTTATGAGTGTGACATCAAGGTTGTAGCCCTTTCTGCCAGTGATAGTTTTTGATATCTCCCTCCACCTTCGAAGGGAGGAGGACTCCACCTTTACATCCAATGCTTTTTCATCTATAGGAGGATACTAGGCTAACATAGATGCGGAGATACCCCCAACTTGAGCTCCTCAGACGATAAGAATTACATTTTTTTATGCTAGGTCATAGATAGGTACGTCGATATATATCTTTTTGTCAACACATTGAATGTTGTAGTTATATGAATTGCGTGATTATTTACCTTGTTCATTATGATGATTATATGTTGGATAATCACTTATTTTTGTATATTGTGAATGCAAAGAATCATGTTTAGAAGAAGGAGTGGACGTGGTACCATTAATATGACTCAAGTGGAGTTAGAAATTGTTAACAATTAATGTGTAGCTGAGGCACTTGTGATTTATGAGTAGGCTTGGAATCAGGCTACTTAAAATCAAAATCAAAATCAGAACTCGATCAAGGAGGTAATCCTATGTCAAAAGAATCTGTTGATCCAATCCTGTAGCAAACTCTTTTATAGAATTACAAATTCTTAAGAACCGTTATATTCTTTATAATCCAGGTCTAGCAATTTTGAGAGAGTAATTACCTTGCTACGATGGATTGAGAAAGCTGATTCGATCTTCGAAATGTGCAACTATCGGGTAGGGTAGAAAACTACGACAAGTATGCGTCTAACACCTTTGAAGGGCCAACACTCACGTAGAAAACTTCTCAAGGCCAGACCCTAAGACTTGAAGCTACCAACAATATACCTTCGGAGGATTTCAAGGTGTTGAAGGAAGAATATTGTACCACAAGGTTCAAAAGTTGGAAGTTAAATTATGGAACCTCAAGATGGTCGAGTCGGGCATTGAAGAGCACACGATTTGTTCACACTAGTTAGTTACTTTATGTCCGCTAATGGTGACCGCGGTGTATAAACACGTTAAGAAGTACATTAAAGGATTGGCCCCTAGAATCCAAGGCAAAGTCATTGTGGTGGATCCCATGACTATACATAAACAATTCAGTTGGCTTAAAAACATACCGACCAGGTAGTGGCACAAGGTACTTTGCATAAGCGTGGCACTACGGTTAGTTCATAAATGGGATGGCGCGCAGGTGTCACACCCGGGCCCAAAGTTGGTGGAACGTCACAGACTGGTAACAAACATGGCAGCGGAAACTATCCATCAAAATAGCACACAAGGAAAGAACATCACATGGCATTACATTAGGTATCAAAACCGGGCTATAAAAGCCGAGCCCAGTCACAAGTAGAAATAAATCAGTACAAATAGTCTCATAATTTAAACTACATCAAGTTTATATTGTTCAAAAGATTAGGATCAAGCTAAGCAATGCCATGGGGGTCATGGTGCTAGGTTATCCATAAGCCTTCTACACAAGCTAAACTTCCATCAAGGATTACCTGAAACATGCTCAAAAAAATTTGTGTCAACTAAAAAGTTGGTGAATTCAAGCAGTTAGGATGAGAACATTTGGTTTTTTAATCATAGTATCTTTGTTGTGGGTTCACAATCAACCTTGCACTCAGTCCTGACTAGCCTCTTCTAAACTTGTGTTACCAGTTAATCTCGTTGGGAAACTGAGCCTCAAAACAGTATACCATACCTGCCGCATGGTTCACCTTAGCATCTTTTTAAAACCTGTTACATGCCACAAACAACACCACATGATCTTAGTGTGGTACCCTTCTCGTTCCCGACGGAAGGCACTGTGTGTGTGGGATTCCCCAAGTAGATATACCCATATAGGACAAGCGGTTCACCCAAGAATTAATGATTGTGATACAAGTATAAGCAGGTATCATCAATATCCACAACATAAAAGCATTATAACATAACATAGTAATAGTTTTCAGTTTAAACAGAGCATGCTTCATCCTAAAACAGTAATAAAAGAGGAACACTAGAACTCACCTTAGAAATTAGGAAATAGATCTCCGCGTAAGGAAAATGATTCAATCCTAGCACCCTAACATCAAGATTCAAGCAATAAGCTATATGCTCAAGGGTCATTACAGATGTAATTAGATGCTTTATGAGGTTAGATGTTCCAAATGGCTTTGATTCAGCAACGTTCAAGTTAAAAAGTTTCCTTTTTAGGAAAGTCGGAGTTGCTTACGGTAATTGGCAAATTTCAATGAATAAAATTAGTTTGTTACAGTGTCAACAAGTTAATTAAGGGTTCATAGTCATACGGTCAGAATTTTAATGAAATAACAGAAATACATTTTAGTCCCCCAAGTTTTGGAAATTACAGTTTTTGCCCTATAGTTTGCTTTCTTCCATTTCTTGACTTATAAGGTCCCATTATTAGCTTCTAGAAGTTAAATATTACCTTTTTAGTCATTTAAACCCCAAATTTCAGAACTTAGCTCGGGGTGATTAAAACACATGTTTTTAGAATAACTCTTTAAAGACTCGTTTTTACCCGGAACCGAACATCCAAATTGAGTTTTTCAATAAATTTTCTCCAATATCCCAATTTAGAGCCTCTAAAATACATAAATAATTTGGTTTTAATAGGTGCTAGACTCCTCACCTCATTTTTAGAATTTTATACAAAACTCATCCGGTTTAGGCTTACTTTTTAATAAAAAATTCATAAAAATCATTTTAACTCAATAAATCCCCAAATCCGACTTTTATCTCCAAAATATTCATTTTTGAGCCTGGAATTTTTTTTAAAATTTGTAAGTCTCTAAGTTTTACTATTTTTAAGGATTTTACAACTTTTCGGGTCACCAAACAAGTTCAATATTACCACAATCTGAACCTTGCTATATACCCAACCATCAAACCCAATTTAGAAGCATTTTATATCCCTAAACCTATTGAAATCTTAGTCTTAGTCCATGGGAAAAACATACATGTTATAGACATTGACATTATCGGGTGTTTTATATCATTTACACGCGTGTAAGTGTCATAACTTGTTCATAAACGTTTCTAAACTACTTTGTAACTTTTAAGGCAGATTAAAGAGGGGTTTCATAAGCTGTTTTTAAGTAGGTTCTCAACCTTGGTGGAGAGAGTTTGCCAAAAAAACGGATATATGGTGCGTAACACATGATATATGGGTTTTCAAGGTGAAATATAGTGCATCGAGTCTGGATTCACCAATCATTCAAGAAAGTTTACCTCAAACGAAGTTTTGAAGTCCCACAAGGACGAGAACTTTGCAGCAAACTTATGTTAGAATAATAAGTCTATGGTTTGAGGTAGGATAAGGGTGAATACTTTAGGATTTAATACAATAGGAATACAATGATACTTACATTTTGGAGAGTTAACGATTTGAAGGAGCTAAGAAGATTAGATGAAAATATACTCTTCGAACAAAACTGGAATCTCTTGTTCTTGCTACTAACCGTGCACCCAAAAGCTCACCAACAAGTCCTCCTTAGTTTGCCTCGGCTCAGATGAAATCTTCGGGTGTCCTTGCTAGAAAGAAGAGAGAAGTGCAGATTGTGTGTGTGTGTGTTCTTGGTTGAGAGAAAGAAAGAGAGAGAGAGAGAGAGAGTACGAGAGAAAAGAAAGTGTGGTTTGGAAGAGATTTGCATGCAAGAGTGTATTGAAACTCTTATGTGTAAAAGTGGAATTGATGGGTTCAAGGGAATGGCGAGTGGGTGAAATGGGGCGGCTGAAGCTTGTTGTTTAGTGGAGTTTTATTTGAATTATTATTTTTTGTAATTTGTTGTAGATGTTCTTTTAGGGGCTGTTTGACAACTTCTGAATGGATAAGTGCTGAACGAATAAGAGGTCTGAACCAGTAAGATGTCTGAACCAATAAGTGCTGAACCAGATTAAGTCTGTTTGGTTGGATATTTGAATGACTGTATATAATGACTATTTTACCCATTTGAATTACTTCTTGATAAATATAATTTATCTGTTTGGTTATTACTTCTAATAATAAATAATTATTAAAGAAATAAAATAAAAATCATATTAGAAAATCCAAATTACACATCATTCCTTCTTGAAAACATACCAAATCCTAATAGAAATTAATAATTTGCATACAAATTTGGTTTTAAACATTTGACATTAGTTGAGTTGCTATCTCATCACGTAAAGTAGTCATATGCTCAATGCCTTGCGAGCCCCATTCCATGTCATGAACAGACTGGCCATCGTTTTGCTCCTCTTGCATTTCTCCAGAAAAAGTGTTCTCGTTGTATGCCATAAATAACTGATCATGAATATTCCATTTTCTTATAAAGTTATGGATAGCAACACACGCAATCACTATGTCTCTTTGTATTGGAAATGAAAAGGGAGCCATTTGTTTTAGAATTGGGAATCTTGCCTTCAAAACACCATATGCGCGCTCAATTACATTTCTGAGTTGTGCGTGAGCATGATTGAATTTTTCTTCCTTAGTCAACGCATGCTGTCGTCGAAAATCGGCTAATCAATATCTCGTATTACGATAAGGAGTCATAAACCCACGAGTGTTGGTGTATGCAGCATCGCAAAGATAATATTTGTCTGTAAACGTTAGTATCAAAACTATTACATAAAATACTAGATAAACAAATACATCAAAGTTAAGGAACGAATTAATACCTGGTGGGGGGAAATAAAATCCGGAAGTTGGATTAAATGCAACTTCTTTCAAAACACGTGAATCATGTGCAATACCCTCCCATCCGGCCCATACGAACGTGAATAACATATCAAAATTACAGATTCCCAAGACATTTTGAAAGCATTCACCCTTTCCTCTTCCCCTGTAACGAGTCTGCTGATCAGTAGGTATGACTGCATGTACAAGAGTTCCATCTAACGCACCTATTGCTCCAGGAAATATTTGTTTTAGCCTTCTATGTTTTTCTGAAGCATTCGCAATTGGATTAGAAGATGTAGGAACTATAACTTCTCTTGCGAAATTCATCATTGCAATTAAGACCTCATGAAAACATCTATGAATTGTTTCCGTTGAGTGTTGAAACCTTCGCTTAACCATTCGAAATCACTCATTATGTCCTATGACAATAAAAAACATAGCCATCTTTTCTTCAAAGGTTATGGACCTACTACTTTGCAACCAATTTCTTTGCTTAAAATGATTGCACAATAGTACATATGCATCACGTGACATACGCATCATCTCATGACATTGTGTAGAAGTGCCATGCAACAATTCTTGTGTGTACTCATGACCGGTTAGTGCCGAATTCAGATCTCTTATTCTTTCATGACCAGTCAATGTCGAGGCTAATTGTAGCCAATGCCAACAAAGCAATACGAAAAGCATAATCTCCTCATCCGAGTCCATAGGCTACCTGTCATCCAAAAGTATCAAAACAACAAAATCTAAAATAATAATGCAAAAAGACACATACAAACATAGCTTAGAATTCAAATAACATTCAAAAGCATATCATAGAATTCAAATATCATTCCAAAAGTAGCATACAAAGTTTAGCATCCAAAAGACCATACAAACATAGCTTGATGTTTAGCTATCCAAAAAAACAAATACATATATAGCTTAATGTTTAGCTATTAAAAGACAACTAGAACACAACATCAAAACAATCCATACTTCGCTCCTGCGTTCTTAACCCACATTTCACAGGTGTGTGGCTTAAGTCGTAACCACACTTTCCTCAAATCAGCACTTTCACCGAAAAGCAAAAGCGCCGTTTGATGTTTCGCCTCAAATTTTGACCATCCCAACATCTCCAACTTCTCCATGCATGCATCTATATCATTAGACTGATTGTGTTTCTCAAGCAACATCTTTGCCACATTCCTGATATCCTCCCCAACTTCTATGAGATGTGAATTGAATGTTTGTTTCCCTTTTTAGACCGACCTGATGACTCATTACTAACACCTTGAGTTGATGATTTTCTTTTTTGTTTAGATCGATCAGAAGACTCTTCACTGGCCCCATGTTCCATTTGACTACCATCAATGTCTAGAAGAGCATTTTGATCAATCACTTCTACAGAAGGATGAGGAAGTGTAGAAGATGGGCCCCAACTATCAAAACCATTTGAAGTTGATCCTTCAAACAATTGAATACACAAGTCGGGATAATCGAGTGGCGCTCTTCTCAACATTTCTACAAATTTGTTGGACTATGTGGAAAAAAATATATAAATTACTATGATGTTATTGAAATATATATATTTATATATAAAGAAATACCTTGATCTCAAGTTGCCATTCCTCTTCTGTTAAGTTAAAGGTATTTGTTAGGGGGTTATAAACATTTCCAGTTTTGTTCTTAAGCTTTGACCAAGCTGCAAATTTTGATTTCAAGTAATCATAGCGGTTCTTCATTTGTTTTTGATCCACTATAAACTCATGTTCTGTTTTCAACTTTTCAGCAACATTCCTCCATGAAATCGCTTTTAGGCTACTACCCTCACGTCCATGAAGTGCAATTTCATGAATACATGATTCTAGAAAGGTTTTATCGACTCCTTCGTGCTTCCAATTAATCCTAATCTTTTTTTCAGCCATTTCTTTAGAAGAATCTATCAATTATAACATGCATTATAAAAATTAGAAGAATTAACCATATCATAGAAATACAAAAACATTGATGTTTATGAACCATATCATACAAACCAACCAAGTTAAAACAAACAAACTTGCAACAAAACAATATAACATAAAACTTCACGAAAACCAAATCTAAATCAAAATTCAGAAACCTTTCGACAAATTATTCCATAAAACTATAACTACAGCCACAATTAAAGCTTCACGAAAACCTAATCTCCTTCAAACACGCTATAACATATACCAATATCAAGTAAGTTCCAATTACCCTTTAAGAGTTCAAGAACAGAAACATTATGCAATACATAACCTCAACATTTAAAAACCTGAATCAGTTAACCAAGAGCATATGCTATAATATATACCCTCATGCTTGATTGCTTGGTGTCCCCTAGTTCTATTAAGAACACAGAAATCAGCAATAATCTACACATACTCTTAAGTGTGTCAAAACTTGGGAGATTATAAAATTATGATCTACAAGTATACATCCAAACCCTATATTCCTTATTCTCCATAGTCTCCACTTGGTTTTCTACCAAAAACAGAAAACCAAAAACAGAAAATTATCATCTACAAGAAATGAAGCAGCTAGTATATACACCATTGTATGAAGGTGAAATCGAGGGTAGATCGTTCAACATTTGAGATCGGAGGGATGAGAGGGAGATTGTGCCGGTGTTGGACCGCCGTGAGAGATGGCAGCCGGTCGAGGTGGCGCGTTCGTGGAGGCAACCCGAAGGTCCCTGTTTCAGGATCGCTCAGAACAAGAGAGATGGCAGAAGAGGTCAGTGCGGTGGTTGGGGGATGGGTAGGGTAGCCGGTCGATGATGGTTGCCCCAAACAAACACCAAGTTTTGCGAAGATGGCAGAAGAAAACGTACCTGTGAAGGGGACGAAGGAGGAGACCGCCGATGAAGGTTGCCCGTTGAGGATGGTAGCCGTCGATGATGGAGACAAGATGTGAATCAGATCTGAAATTGTATCTGACCTAATAAGAGCTCAATAAGAGCTCTTTTTCATTAAGGGGTTGGCAAACCAAACAAGGAGGTCTGACCGAGTCAGATCTTTGGCTCTGATTGGGATCATTAAGACCCAAACAAACACACCCTTAATCTTTTAAGTATTATTCGTTTAAGTGAAGATACGATTGACCCGAGCACATAAGCTAAATTGCATTCCTTCAAGGTTTGTAAGGATTCCTTAAGTCTGATGCAACCCAAAACATCCAAAGTGTCTCTGCAACATGCACTAAGTACTGAAGTGAAGAATGCTTCGGAAGTTTTACACAATGCATTAGAAAATACTCTAAGTGTAAAATCTTCCGAAGCCAAGACCAATATCTTCCGAAGCCAAACATGAAGTCTTCCGAAGCCTCAGAGACAAAGTCTTCCGAAGCTTCAACCTATGAAGACAGATTTCTTCCAAAGACTTTTAGTACATATGCTTTATCTGATGTACTGTTCCATAAAGCACCTTTTCCGCTGCATCTCTGTAAAGTCACCAACTTACATGAGTTGGTGAAAAGGTCCATGCTTTTGGTAACTGTACATTGAGGTCTTGAGTCTGTAACTTTCCACTTTATGTACTTTATCCTTTTTGTAATGTATAAGGAAGTGAGCTATGGCATGTCATAGTCACAAGGTCAAAAGGCAGATATGCCTTTTGATCTTACAATTGATTTTGTTAGTGTCTAGTCAATTGTATCCAGCTGGCTTTCAAAGTATAGCCGGCTGTAGGTTGTAGTATAAGTATTTCAAGTTCTTGTATTTTTGTTTATGCTTTGTAACACTTGTAAAATAACTTGAGAAAGCAATATACTGCCTCCTTGAAACCCATACTCTCTTGTTCTGTCTCTTTACTTTACTTGTGTTCTTTGTATCACCTTGGTTAGTCCAGTTCACTGTTTGATTAAAGTTTAGTTAATCTCCTCATTGTGTTGTTGTGTTGTAATTGTGTTAAAGCCCTTAAACGGTCCTGCAATTGGTATTAGAGCATTCATGCTCTTGATATAAGATCTAACCATCTTAAGATCCCTCACACACACAAAACTAAACTTTTCAAATGACTTCCATCTCAAAGACTGATATGGAGACTGGAACCATGAACAAATCCCCACTGATCACTCTTGATGATTTTGACACCTGGTGCATGAGAATGGAAGGCTTCATCAGGTCTCTTGATTCAAGAATGTGGGAATCTGTTGAGAATGGACCTTTCATACCCAGCACCCCCTCTGCTACTGGTGCTGGTACGATTCCTAAAGATGTGGCCAACTACTCAGATGAAGATAGAAAAAGAGTAGAGATTGATAGGAAGGCCATGACTGCTCTTCAGACTGCTCTCCCAAACTCTGTATACAGAGGTTTTAAGAAGTGCAAAACAGCTAAACAGCTGTGGGATGCACTGAAGCTGATGTATGAAGGCTCCTCTGAAGCCAAGGAGAACAAGAAAGATCTTCTTAAGCAGCAGTTTGAAAACTTCACCTTCAAAGCAGGTGAAACCATGACCCAACAATACTTCAGGTATGTTGAGATTGTGGATACCCTAGTGGATGGAGGAGTTCCTCTTGAGAACAGGGAGATTGTAAGGAAGTTCATGTCCTCACTTCCTAGGCAATGGACACACTATTGTGTGGTGATCAAGAGGACTGAGAACCTTAAAACTCTTACTCTGACAGAGTTGTATGAGATTCTCAGTGGATACCAGATGGAGATGAACATGCAAGGTTCATCTGGCAACTCCAACAATCAAATGGGTTCAGCCCTTCATGTGGTTGAAAGGGACAGCATAGAACCCCAACATCATCTCATATGCTACCCTGACAACTCACAAAAGGGTCCTTTCATCACCTTCCCGGAGACACCAAGGGAGAACTTTACTCAAGGAAGCCCATTCCAAGAGACAAGTTCTTCTCAAGCCTTTGTGTCTACTGATGAAAGCTGTGGGAATTATCTCTTACTCTTGAAGACCTGGACTGTATCCATCCAGATGACCTGGAATACATGGAGATAGTTCAGAAGATGGCTCTCCTCACTCACAGAGCCAAGAAGATTTACAAGAAAAACAGGAAGAAGATTTCCAAGCAATGCTACCAGTGGAAAGTTTGGGCTGGACAAAAGCAAAGTTAAGTGTTACAACTGTAACCTTATGGGTCACTTTGCTAGGGAGTGTAAGGCACCTAAATCAAATAGGGGCCAAACACAACCCAGACCAAACTACACTGACAAAGCCCCTCAGACTGAGAAGCCAAAGCAACATGCTGCTGTTGCTGTTGAAGAGGGAGGCTTTGACTGGAGCTTTCAGGTGGAAGATGCTTCTCCAAACCAAGCACTGATGGCTGACCATGATGAAGCCAAGGTATTGGAACATCTCTGTACTCCTGAATGCATTGCTAAAGTAAATAGATACAGGTCCTACAACTTAGAGATGAGATCTGATCTTGAGTCATTAACATATTAAAATCTGATTTTAGAAAGTCTGAAAATGATTACAAGTTAAAGATAGAGGACTTGGAGAAAACCATTTCAGTACTAAAACATGAACATACAGATTTTAGAACTCAGATCCAAGATCTCATAACTAAGTTGACTGAGTGCCAGGCTGAGCTTGTGATCAGCAAAGCCAAGGCAGAGAAAAGTGTTCTTGAAGAAGAGACCTTCAAGAACATGATATCCTCATCCCTGCACAACAAAGTGTGCTATCAAAATAGACAGGGACTGGGATCAAATGAGATAGCTCCTCCACACACAATCTTGTCTGTAAGATCTCCTAGGTGTGGAACTTGTGAAGATGAGCTTCCTCTCATAGATCCTATAAGTGAGGATGATGAAGAAGTGATAGTGAAGAATTCCTCTGAGAAGAGTGAAGAAGAGGATTCTTCCAAGGGCCACTATCCTTCTGAGGAGAAGAAATCAACTGTGATGACCAAGTCCAAGAGAAAGAACTTGATCAGGAAGAGCAAAAGGAAAGCAAAGAAGGCTCAAGAAATCAAGGCTACTTTTGATGCTAAGCAGAAACAAGTTTTTATCTCTGCAGGTTTCAAAGTAGTAAGGACTGAAGACATCAACCAAGACTCCTCAGCTAAGAGTCCTGGTTCTTGTTCAAATCATCTCATGCAAAGAAGAAGACTGAGCTGCTGTGTACCACTGCTGCACAGCCTGGACCATCAAACTCCAAGAACAGTTCACAGCCCAAAAGAACTGTCTCAGCATCTACCAAGATGAAGGTGGAGAAGGGATGTGACCAAAGCCAGTCTTGCTCTCAAAAGGAGACTCCTTTGAAGAAGAAAATGTTATGTGTCATGTGTGAAAGTACTTCTCACATTGCTAAGGATTGCCCATACAATCCTAAAAGTACTGTCCACATGACCAATACAAAGACTTCAAAGAGTCTCAAGAAGTCTCAAGCTTCGGAAGGAAAGTCTGTTTCCTTCGGAAGCTCCAAATCAAAGAAGAAGGTAAATGGAAAATTACCTTCGGAAGCAAAATTGGTCTCGGAAGAAAGGAGTTCTTCCGAAGCACTGAAGTCTGCTGCAGTGACTGTAGACTCTTCCGAAGTTCAGTCATCAAAACTTGTGAAGTTCCAAAAGCTTCTAAGGTTTTGAAGGTCAAGTCCAAGACTCCAAAGGTGGTGTGGAAGTCTAAGAAAGACCAAATGACTGAGGTTTCTCCATCAACAACAGCTGAAGATCCCCATAGTACAACCATAGGATCTATTACTGTTGCATTACCTTCTATTACAATTAGTGAGCCCAAGACAAGTAAGGCTTGGGTTTCCAAATGTAACTAATCATTTTCTTTGTGCAGGAACAGCTCAAGACAAACAGGAATGTCTGGATAATTGACAGTGGCTGTTCCAGGCACATGACAGGCAATAGGTCTCTACTCCATAATTTGAGAGAATTGATGGAGGACCAGTTGCTTTTGGAGGAGATGAAGGTGGTTACATTTCTGGAAGGGGCAAGGTCACAAATGGTAAGCTCAGCATTGAGAAGGTAAACTTTGTTAAGGAGCTTGGGTACAATCTTCTGAGTGTATCCCAATTTTGTGATCAGAGTCATAACATGCTCTTTACTGAGCATGAGTGCATTGTTCTCAAGCCTGGAGTGGTCATTCCTCATGAGCATATCCTGCTCAGAGCCCCCAGGAAAGGGAACATGTACAAGATGGATTTGCAAGAAACATCTCCCTCTGGAGAAGTTTCATGCTTTCTATCTAAAGCAAATAGTGATGAGTCTTTCCTATGGCATAAAAGAATGTGCCATGTAAACTTTAAGAACATGAATAAATTAATTAAACATGATCTGGTAACTGGAATGCCAAAGAAAGAGTTTACAAGTGATGATCATTGTGTTGCATGCCTGAAAGGGAAGCAACACAAGGTATCTCACAAGCCTAAGGAAAAGAACTCCATCACTACTCCCCTACACTTGTTACATATGGATCTCTTTGGCCCCACCAGTGTAATGAGTTTAGGAAGGACCTCTTACTGTTTGGTGATCACAGATGATTTTACAAGATTCACTTGGGTCTTCTTCCTTAGAACTAAGGATGAAACCCCTGAGATTCTGAAGAATTTCATCTTAAAAGTTGAGAATCAATGTGATCACAAGGTCAAAACCATAAGATGTGATCAAGGAACTGAATTCAAGAACCAAATCCTTGATACATTTTGTGATGAAAAAGGTATTACAAGACAATATAGTGCTCCCAGGACTCCTCAGCAAAACGGAGTTGCTGAGAGGAGAAACAGGACACTTATTGAAGCTGCAAGAACTATGTTGTCTGACTCTAAACTGCCTATCACCTTCTGGGCAGAGGCAGTTAATACTGCTTGCTATGTGCAAAACAGAGTTTTAGTAGTTAAGACACATGGTAAGACTCCTTATGAACTTTGGCACAAGAGGAAACCTTTCATTGGTTTTCTCAGGTCATTTGGATGTCCCTGCACCATCTTGAATACCAAAGATCAAATTGCCAAGTTTGCTGAGAAATCAGATGATGGACACTTCATTGGATACTCTTCTCAAGCTAAAGCTTATAGAGTATACAATCTCAGAACTAGAATTGTTGAGGAGTCAGCCAATGTGACTTTCAATGAGCACACACCCTGTGTGGCTGGTTCTGGTCCGGATTGGCTGTTTGATCTTGATTTAGTTACCAACTGTTTTAACAAATCTTGTGAGCATGTTTCAGGATCTGCAGAAAATTTAAATACAGGTGATCCTGATCCAAGATTTGAGCTAGGAAGACCCTCAACTCATACATCTTCAGCTCCAGTTGGAACTACTTCAGCAAATGAGGTTTCTATCAGCACAACAATGACAAATTCAGCTGATACATCTGGTATGCCTTCAAATTCCAGCTCAGAGGCTTCTCAACCAGATAAAGACACCTCAATTGTAGAAGACAACAATGGTGATGGTGATAGTGATCAGGAATTCCTTGATGCTAATAACCACACCATAGATGACAACATCAATGATGTCACACACTCATTGGATCAAGTTAATCTTGATAAGTGTGATAATGTGGAGGGTGAATCTTCCAGACCAGATCTAAATTTCTCAAATTTGGATCTTTCTCAGCAACTTGCTGTGATCCCTCAGCTAAGGATCCACAAGTCTCACCCCACCACAAACATCATTGGAGATGTTGTCACAGGGGTAAGAACAAGAGGACAAACCCATGAAGCAAATGTTTGTCTTCACTCTTGTTTCTTATCTCAGATAGAGCCAAAGAAAGTTGATGAAGCTCTAAAGGATGGAAGTTGGGTTGAAGCTATGCAACAAGAGCTGCTTCAATTCAAAAGGCAGAAAGTTTGGAACCTTTGTCCTCTTCCTCATGGGAAGACTACCATTGGAACCAAATGGGTTTTTAGGAATAAGAAGGATGATAGAGGAATCATCATCAAGAACAAGGCAAGACTAGTTGTTCAAGGATACACACAAGAA
Organism: Flaveria ramosissima; assembly: GCA_025215565.1. NCBI lineage: Eukaryota > Viridiplantae > Streptophyta > Magnoliopsida > Asterales > Asteraceae > Flaveria > Flaveria ramosissima. The sequence goes on from CM046035.1 coordinate 9,253,899, forward strand.
GAAGGGATTGACTACACTGATGTCTTTGCTCCTGTAGCAAGACTAGAAGCTGTTAGGATATTCCTGGCATTTGCTGCATCCAAGAACTTCAAGGTCTATCAACTTGATGTAAAGTGTGCTTTCTTATATGGAGTGATTGATGAAGAGGTTTATGTCAAACAGCCACCTGGTTTTGTAGACCCTGATCATCCTGATTATGTCTGCAAGCTTGACAAAGCTCTTTATGGGCTGCATCAGGCACCCAGAAAGTGGTATGAGACACTATCTGAGTATCTTTGTAAACATGGATACAGGAGAGGTACTATATATGGAACTCTCTTCATCAAAGGACAGGGAAATGACTTATTGCTGGTTCAAGTATATGTAGATGACATCATCTTTGGTTCAACTAATCCAAAGCTCTGCAAAGACTTTGAGAAGCTGATGAAAGACAGATTTGAAATGAGTTCAATGGGAGAACTCAATTTCTTTCTGGGAATTCAAGTGAAGCAGGTTGAAGATGGCATCTTCATAAGTCAGTCAAAGTATGTTCAAGACATACTCAAGAGGTTCAACATGACTGATTGTAAGATTGCTAAGACACCCATAGCCAGAAACCACTCCCTTGGTCCAGATCTTGAGGGGGAGTGTGTAGATGAACACTTATACAGGGCTATGATTGGGTCTCTTATGTATCTTACAGCTAGCAGGCCTGATATCATGTTTGCTACATGTATTTGTGCAAGATATCAAGCCAACCCTAAGATGTCTCACTTAATCACTGTGAAAAGGATTTTAAGATACCTCAAAGGTGCTTCAACACTTGGTCTATGGTATCCAAAGAATCCTAATTTCAATCTGTATGCCTATACAGATAGTGATTATGGTGGTTGCAACATGACTGCAAAGTCTACATCTGGGGGATGTCAATTCCTTGGTGGAAGGGTTGTCTCATGGCAATGCAAGAAACAATCCTGTGTGTCTGCATCAACTGCTGAGGCTGAATACATTGCTGCTGCAAGCTGCTGTGCTCAAGTGCTTTGGATTCAAAATCAGATGCTGGACTATGGATTTAACTTCAAAGAGACTCCTATCCACATAGACAACAATAGTGCTATCTCTATCACTGAGAACCCTGTGCAGCACTCAAGGACCAAACACATCAACATCAGGTATCATTTAATAAGAGATAACTATGAAAAGGATTAATTAAACTAGTCAAAGTTCATACAGATGAACAATATGCTGATCTGTTCACAAAAGCTTTTGATGAACAGAGATTTAAGTATCTGATATCAGCTATTGGGATGATTAACTTTGAGTAGACTTTTTCTTAAAACTAATTCTAATTATTTCTTCTTAAAACATGTGTGTCCTAAGTTGTCTAGTTCATCACTTTCATAAGCTCATGTTTTATTTGGATTCCTTAGATTCTTGAAAATTTTCTGATACTTCGGAAGATAAAGTTTTATCTTCGGAAGAAAAACATGTCTTCAAAATAAATAACTGTCTAAGAGATTTTACCTTCGAAGAAGTCAAAATTCATCTTCCGAAGCTTAAAATTCTTATCTCAGACACTTATTCATTTTTAAGGACTTTTTCCTTCCGAAGCAAAATTAACCTTCGGAAGCTTTGTTTATTTCTATACAAAGCATCCAAGGGTTTATTTCTCTTCCGAAGCATAAATTTTCAAGACTCTCAGGAAAATCTTCCGAAGCCATTTTAGCTTCGGAAGCTTTTTCAATCAAAACTTCCGAAGACAAATTACCTTCGGAAGCTTTTCGAATTCCAAGAAAACTACTTTTTGAGCAAAAGTAAACTACCTTTTCAGAGGTGGGACCGACTTCCGGATTTCAAAGTTTATCCTCTTTCATTAACTTTGGTTCAAATCCCTTTTCACATAAATACCAAACGGTTCCCCCTCTTTCCCACTATCTTCCTCAATTCTACTATTCCTCTAACCTAATTCTCTAAACCACCTTTGCTTTCTACCTTTCTTCACCCTTAAGCTTCTGAAATGGCCAACCTTAACCGCAGAAACAACCCAGATTTCTCCATGCAACTTCACAGGCAACATAATCAAGTTGCTCTGTTAAGCTCTGAGAAAGATGCAAGTTTCTCAGAGATTTGCCAATTCTTGACTCTGTCAAACTATTTCACCTCCCTGACCATTGATCCTACTCTATATGAGGATCACTTGCTTGAATTCTGGAAGACCTGCCAAGAGGTCATTATGGATGGGGAGAAGGCACTGTCTGCCACAGTGCAAGGGAGGACAATCTTCATCACTCCGGCCATCATTAATCAACATTTGCAGCTGGATGATGAAGAAGTTGAGGTGTCCTTCCCAAAGGAAGCTGTTAATCATTCCTTTGAGCAGATGGGCTATGAGGGGATTTCTCTGTAAAGACCTTCAGGAAAGGGAAGGTCTCATCCCAGTGGAAATACCTGCTCTATGTGGTTATCCACAGCTTATCAAACAAGCATGGTGGATGGGACCAGATTCCTGAGGATCTCTCCTTTATAGTTCATGGAATGGTTCAGGGGGTCAAGTTCAGGTATTCACAATTTGTTTATACTAATTTACTTGCAAACTTAGACTCTTAGAGTATTACATGTTTCCTAGATATGTTCAACACATTTCAACTGTGAACTGGGCTCACAGTTGAGGGAAACAAGTAATATTCTTAAATTGGGACAGATGAAGCCCGGCATCTTTAAAATAATGAAGAAGCCAACTGTAGGCTTCTCAGGGGTAGAAACAGCCCTAGTCCAAAAAATGTTAGAGCTCATTGCTCAAGGTGACAACCTAGCAACACAAGCTAGTGTTGAACCCACACCTCTTTTATCCTTACCCCTAAAAAGACCAGAAATCACCCTCACCTACCAAAGAAAATCCAAACGAACCCCTGCTCAGGCTATTGAGTCTGTGCAGGCCCCCATATACTCAACCTTACAGGAAGAAGTGGACACTAGAGCTCCCACTTCTCCTGAGGAGCAAACCACTCCCATTTCTTCACCTATCAGGGCTGAGGTTCCTCATGCTCACCCTGATGAGCTCACTAGCCCAACAGCCTTAAGCCTTCACTCTGAGTCTCAACACTCAAGTGAACAACCTTCAGGGGACAGCTACCATCCCCAGCCTTTAGATCTCAACCAACCAATTCCCAACCTATCCTTCTATACTGATGAAGACTTAGGATTCAGTGAGTACCATGAGTCTCTCTTCTCCTCCCCTACTCAAAGAGAGATGAGTACCTCTGACTCTCCTCAGTCTATCCCACATCAGTCACCTATTACTGAGGTGGACACTTCTGAACCTGTTCAGGATGTCCATATGGAAGAGGCTCTCACTTTTGAAAGTGATTACATCATTAAGACCTCAACCATGGCAACTCAGCCCACTGGCATCTCAACTGAGGCTGCCAGTGAGCAGAGGAAAACCAGCAGCCAAGAAACTCAAGCTGGTGGTGAGAGAGAGGACTTTGGTCCAATCATCTCATCCCCCAATGATTCTTCTGATGAAGATGAGGGGAATTTGAGACTAAAGGTGCAGAAATTGTCAAAAACATGCACCTATTTAGTCTCTAAGGTTAGTCACTTGGAATCTCAGGTGACTACCTTACATAACAGGGTCAATGATCAGCAACTTCAGATTTCATATCTAAAGGAAAAACTAGCTGGGAGACCTTTAAGGAGAGCTCAACCAGAACACAAGAACCTGTGGAAGTGATTGACTTATCCTCCAGCTCACCTATGCAAGTGGGTGATGCTACCAAAAAGGGGGAGAAAGTTATTACAACCACAGAACCTGGGAAGTTCTTCACAGAGAATGGACATAGAGGACTCACCATCCTCACTTGCTGTTGTGCATTCTCAGCAACTTCCTCAAGTTCACATTAATGTGGACTCTATAGACTCAATCATCAGGAGTCTCTTTGAGGAAGGTATACCAAGGGCTATCTCATCTCCACCACAAGGAACTGGCAACTACATCATAAGGTGGAGGTATGATGATGACAGAAGAGCCCTTATACTTCACAGAGTTCAAGGCCAACAAGAAGTTTTTCATTTCCAAAGCCTGAGCTTCTATGAAAGACTGGATTTAGTCAACATGCCACTTGTCAATCCAAGCAATTCAAGACAAGCTGACAGACTGGCTCAAAGAATCCAAGACAGGATCCTTGCAGAGTTCTCTCTAAGAAGGAGACTTAGGCAATCAGGCAATGTCATCGGTCAACTGGATGTTGAGGTGGACCCTAAGATTAGTTTCATAGGGGAAACCTTGACTGAAGGCCCAGTGGCAGAACCTGAGACCCCTGTCTCATCATCAACAACTGCTGCAGAGGTCCAAACTCCATCTGAGACACCTGCTGGTGAAGGTGTTTCTCAGCCTCTCTCTGGCCAGAGCATGGAAGCTACACCAAGCAATGAAGGCCAAGCCTCAATCCACCCTGAGTCACAAAGGTCTGTTGGTGACAAAGGGAAAAGGATAATGACTCCTGAGGAAATTGAGGAGGAAGAGAGAGAGAGAGAGAGGAAAAGGAGACTAAGGGGAGAAAGTTCTACTGGGTCATCTAGCTTCATGCAAGCTGCAATCAGGGTGCTCCCAGACCAAATACTCAGGATGATGAGTTAAGGGCAGTCAGGATTACCTACTTACAGACCAGGAACTATGATATTGATGAAATCATCTCCCTCCCCTTAGAAGAGTTAAATGAACTGGCTGACATGGAAGTGTCAAGAGAGATGAAGGAGAAAGAGGATGCAAGGTTACTTCTCCAATTCAAAGAGGAGAAGAGACAGAAAAGACTCTACAAGCATGCTCCCACTCTCTCTCTAGTTCAAGAAAGTCCTGCACAAGAAGATGTGGCTCCACAAGAACCTCAGGTAGATAAAGAAGAAGATAGGATCAAGATGATCAACTACCTGAGTGCCACAGGCTTCTATCAGGCAGATGCACTTCTTCCCCTGTCCTATGACTTCATTGAGTTCGAGTACCTAAAGCAACTTGAGCTTGAGCTAGTCAAAGAAAGAAAGACAACCAAAAGGAAGCTAAGAGAAGAAGCTGCAAAGTCAAGAGCCATCATTCAAAAGAATGCAAAGAAGTCTGCTGACAGACAAAGAATGATGAGCTTCTTGAAGCTATATGGATTCTCCGGAAGGAGACTTGGCCCCATGTCTCTATCCACTATGGATGAGCATATAAGGGTGATCAAGCAGAAGATTAAAAGTGGAGAACTGATTGACTTGCACTCTCTTCCAAGTCAAGTCCCACCTGAAGTGGAGGTCAAGTTTGAACAACCAGAGACACCTCAACCAGAACCTCCAGCTGAGCCTCAGCAAGCTTCATCTTCTGATCCAAGGCAGGGTCAAACTCCCTCTCCTTCTGAACCTGTGAGGGAGGAACACCCAACTGAGAAAGACACTGATGATCAACATGGTGCTGCAGACCAGTCTTTTCAGTTAAAGTCATCTAAGAGGAAGAAGAGAATGGCTTCTAAACCAAAGACTAAGAAGAAGAAGCCAAAGTCATCTACCTCTGCACCTCAGGCTGAATCAGATCAACCTGAGGAAGTGCATGATGGGGCAGCCCAACCAACTCCTATGCAAGTGGCTCCTCTAACAACTGAGACACCCATCTTGTCCTGGACTTACTCTACTAATCCAGAAAGATGGCATGTTATCAGAGATCAAGGTGTTGAGAATGTCTACTCCTGGCAAGACATAATCAACTTACCTCTGCATGATCTCTTTGAGATGAGAAGATACTATGAGAGTCTTGATGATCCTGACCATCTAATGAAGAAAGGAATGGTCTTGATTGTACTGAAGACTACAAACATCTGAAGATCTTCTAAGTGTTTTGGTAGCATCAGCCTAGGGGGAGTTTGTAAGGATTCTTTAAGTCTGATGCAACCCAAAACATCCAAAGTGTCTCTGCAACATGCACTAAGTACTGAAGTGAAGAATGCTTCGGAAGTTTTACACAATGCATTAGAAAATACTCTAAGTGTAAAATCTTCCGAAGCCAAGACCAATATCTTCCGAAGCCAAACATGAAGTCTTCCGAAGCCTCAGAGACAAAGTCTTCCGAAGCTTCAACCTATGAAGACAGATTTCTTCCGAAGACTTTTAGTACACATGCTTTATCTGATGTACTGTTCCATAAAGCACCTTTTCCGCTGCATCTCTGTAAAGTCACCAACTTACATGAGTTGGTGAAAAGGTCCATGCTTTTGGTAACTGTACATTGAGGTCTTGAGTCTGTAACTTTCCACTTTATGTACTTTATCCTTTTTGTAATGTATAAGGATGTGAGCTATGGCATGTCATAGTCACAAGGTCAAAAGGCAGATATGCCTTTTGATCCTACAATTGATTTTGTTAGTGTCTAGTCAATTGTATCCAGCTGGCTTTCAAAGTATAGCCGGCTGTAGGTTGTAGTATAAGTATTTCAAGTTCTTGTATCTTTCTTTATGCTTTGTAACACTTGTAAAAGAACTTGAGAAAGCAATATACTGCCTCCTTGAAACCCATACTCTCTTGTTCTGTCTCTTTACTTTACTTGTGTTCTTTGTATCACCTTGGTTAGTCCAGTTCACTGTTTGATTAAAGTTTAGTTAATCTTCTCATTGTGTTGTTGTGTTGTAATTGTGTTAAAGCCCTTAAACGGTCCTGCAAGGTTGAAAAGAAACTTTTATATTTTTAGAATTGTTAACTAATTCTAGACTAGGGCCGGACAAGGATATTAAAACATGAAATAATAATGATACCAATGATAGATTAAATTATAGTTAGGTTCTAAATCAATCAAATATCCGATAATGAATGAAAAATAGATAGTAAAATCAAAAGTTGAATATATACAAATACATAAGTGTATAGTTCTAGGCGCATGATAACACTTGGGGCGCCTGACCACTGCTGGGGCGCATGACCACTGCTGGGTTGCCCGAGACTCAGGCGCATTGCACACTTAGCCAATTTTTGTAAAATTTCCCAGGCGCATGGGCACTGTCCAGGCGCATGAGCACTGTTCAGGCGCATGACTTAGTCAAACGCCCTCACTTGGGTACTTGCATGAATCCTTAACTCACATTGGGACCGAGGGGGTTGTTACAGTAGGGAAAGTCCTCCACCTCTACCACACTTTAGCAGCAACAAGTCAAGAAGTTCAACTTCTCAAAGAACTTTACATTTACCAATCAGAACAATAACTTGACTTCGGGTAGTTATGCTAGCAAAGGCCCAAAATGCAAAAATGTAATTTTCATCACCATGGCTAATGTGTTTGGTATTGTTGCCCACAGTGTGGCAAGATGGGTCACGCAACCAAAGACTAGAAGGGTGAATTGATGGTTAAGCAACAACAACTATAACAACAACAAGTTGAAGCACCAAATGGTTGCTTCGAGTGTGGCAAAGAAGGGTATTTCAAAAAGAACCTCCCACAACTAAAGAATGGTAATAAGGGTAATAACAGTGACGGAAATAACAACAATGAACATGATGCTAAGGGACGAGCCTCGTGATTGGTAAGGAAAGGAAATAAATGATCAGAACATAGCTACTAGCAAGTTTCCCTTGAATGATTGCTATGCTTCTATGTTGTTTGATACTGGTGTTGATAGATGTTTCATTTCCAAAACATATAGTGAAATTTTAGGAGAAATCATAACAAAAATAGAAACTAATTATACCATAGAATTAGCTGACGGTAAATTGATAGAGGCTATTTATATTTATTAGGGACGTAAGTTAGGACTATCCAGTTATAAGCTTGATATTGACCTTATGCCTATTATGGTTGGTGGTTTCCACATATTCGTTGGTATGGATTAGTTGTCCAAGAACCAAGCTGAGATTGTTTGTATCCGCATACCACTTCCTTTTGGTGAAGTCTTATTTGTTTAGGTCAAGAAGAGCGTTGCAGTCTCAGGCATCATTTCTTATATGAAGGCCTATAAGTGGCTATGAAGGGTCCAGATCGCCATCTTAGCCCTTATCACAGAGAAACTAATCATAGGGAAGAAGATCAAAGACATTTTGCTATCATTTGTGATTTTCCCAAGGTGTTCCCTGAATATTTGCATGGTCTTCCACTGCACCGGCAAGTCCAGTTCTAGATTAATTTGACACCACGCGTCGCACCTATCGCCAGAGCACTGTATAGACTAACTACAAATAAACTCTAGAACAGTTTACACAACTACAAGAACTGTTGTAAGGAGTCTCAAGTCTAAAGATCTATCCAATGCAAAAAGTAATACAGGTGTAGGAAGTCTCATCACTCTACTTCATCTCTCCGAATACAAGGTATATTTTGAACAAATAGTCAATCATGCGATCAAAGAAACATAGGAGGGAGCAACTCTCATAGAGACTAGGACTAAGATACCGTAATATGAATCCCATGAAGGCTTTAGGTAGATTAGAACTTACATAAAAATAAAGATGATAGATGTTTTCACACCATTGATGAAGTATCATAGGAACTAAGACTCCAATCTCCCAAATTATAGAATTGAATTTTTTTACCAACTATGACTATCATCTCACGGTAAGATTTACCAGACTTCACATGCACTAGAAATTGTAATTACATCTGCACAAGTAATGATAGTTTGCTTTGGTCGGTCACCCCAGCACCTCCTACCTGAGTTAACACATCTTATCAAGTACGGAGTGTAATCCATGATTGGAATATCAATAAAATGGTTACTAACTAAAGGTTAGTTAACAGAAGTTATACAAATAATTCAATTGAGAAAGCATTCACTTGGAATAAGGACACAACCAAAAGAATCCTTTAGTATAGTTTGAAATCTGATAATGTAGTCATCAAACTTGAGTATTCCATGTATCTTGTCTACTTGTGTCGTGCTAGCCAATGTGTCAATCTCCCAAGATTCAATCCAACAAGTTGCAAATAAGGGTCCATACAAGACACATGATACCGACGAATACAAGAAATAAAATTTGGCTTACAACCTAAGTCGTTAGAAAAATCCTTATAGCCACACTTATCAGTCCGATCCAAATAAAACTCACGTACGTAATGAGAGGGTATCCTTCCCTAATGAATTCTTAAGATGCACATAAATGATACAATATCCATAATTTCCTCGAATAAGAATATCACAGATAGCATGTAAGACAAACTACTAAGTACAACTAATAGTGCACAAAGAACATTCACATGTATATGATTACATACATTAACCTATTACGCATGCTATATATGGGTACTAATGTTATAATCTAGGTCAAATAATCCACCTAATTCTCTATAACTTGAGCTTTTTTTATTACTACAAACATTAAACATCATTTTTTATCTCTCATAAAGAGAATGACCCAACTAACAAGTCATGATCTCCTTACGAAGGCTTAGCCTATTTGAAATCTTTAGATTGTGGACACATTCTACTCTTGATCAAAATAAGATGTAGAATCTGTCAGTTTGATGTTTAAATCATCAGAAATGAAGATGTAAATAATTTGAGCCTTATTGTATCAAATGTATCAAATGATCTATGGGAGTTATATAGGAAAGAAACTTTCCTATATACAGCCCTTCCTACTAAAGTAGAAAATTACAACTTTGCCCCTAATTGTATCAAGTCTTGTTGAAACTTTCATCCACAACTATAGTTATAATTCTTGACTACTCTCGTATAGACCACTTGAAACTTTGACTTGAACACTCTAGTAAACATTATTCTATTGATATCCTTACAATCTCCCCCCTAAACTAATGCTACCATAATTTTTATCTCATCAAGCATCATAGTCATCAAAATATTGTTTAACAACTTCGGCATCAATAATAAATCCTCAACAAACTCCCCAAATTTGGTTGCATCATCTAAAGTTATGATATATGAACTATGCAGATATTTTTTTTACCATAATTCTCTTTGCTCCCCATATTTAGTAGCTTATGATAATGTAGAATTGTTGATGAAGATCATGAACAAGTTTTCCACATCTCTTTATCTCGATTGATTCAAAAAATATAGGATGAGACTTACTAACTCATGATTCTTTGCAACTTAGAGAAATAGGTTCCTTTGGTCTAGTTACTTGCTCAATTGATGATTTGTCATTATTGTAGCAAAGATATGTTCACAATAAAAAACAACTCAAATTTTAATGCTAGACCATTTCAATTCACAAACCATTTAAATTCACAAACAAACTATATTTATATGTAAATGCATTTCATGTGAATGTATTTATAAAGATTTTCATTATATCAATGTAACACCCGGTTATTTTTAAAAGACAAGATATAAAGAATAAAAGAAAGAAAGGCAATTAAGTCCAAGTGGAGGGACTAAAAGTGTAAAAATGACAAAAATCTTTGAAAAAGTGGGTGTAAAGGTGGTATGGCCGCCCACCCTTACTTCACATCAACCTTTCTTCGGATTTAGAGAGAGAGAACAGAGAAACTTCGGGTTTTGAAGAAGAAGAAAAGAAGAGAAATCGAATTCAACCCACCCTTACTTCACATCAACCTTTCTTCAGATTTAGAGAGAGAGAGAGCAGAGAAACTTCGGGTTTTGAAGAAGAAGAAAAGAAGAGAAGTCGAATTCAAGGTAAGAATTCGTGGTTTTCATGTGTTTATGACGGGTTTTATCCCGGTTATATGCTTATGTGCTCATGTGTTTGTGTATGTGACCGTGTGTGTGTGGTGGTGTTCTAGGTGTTTGAACTCATTTGCATTCGGGTTAGAAGGAAGATACACCCAAAGTTGCACCAGGTGAGTTCTAGACCCCGGTTTTACTTGTTTTTTTAAACTCTCTTGGGGCTGAAAATGTATTAAAAATGTTTTTACAAAGTTTATGTATGTTTACCCGTATGTATTATGCATGTTAAATGTTGATTCTTGAATGCTTATAGGTTGTTCATGTTTAGAATAGCCATGTTAAGCTTAGAACAAATGGGTTTGATGAATTGGGGTTGAAAACATATTAGGAACATGATAGATAAAAGGTTCATACGCCTGAAAATGCCATAGAATGAATCAAGTGTAATCCATGCGCCTAAACAGTAGCTCATGCGCCTAAGATTACCTTAGAAATGTTTTAAGTATAGCCCATGCGCCCGAATGACCCATGCGTCCGAATGGCCCATGCGCCTGATTGGCCCATGCGCCTAATTGATCTATACGCCTAAGTGTCCATGCGACTGAAAGGGGTCATACGCCCCAATAGTACCCATGCGTCCGAATGGCCATGCGACTAAGTAGTCCATGCGCCTGAGTTCCCATGCGCCTAAGTGTTCCATGCGCCCAAGTACCCATACGCCTAAACAGGGCCCATGCGCCTAAATGGTGCCATGCGCCTAAACCCTTAGAATTTAATGCAGAATGTTTAGGAATCTGTGCCTTTAGGGTTTTGACCGAGGGTTGACTAGGGTATATTAATGATGGGTTTCATGCATGATAATGATTGATTATGATTGTCTTATGGTTGTTCCTTATTATTATTATTGCTATTATTATTATTACTTATATAATGTGACTTTACGTGATATGTTTATTATCGTAACGTAAAGTATATTGTAATAATAAAAAGAAAGAGCAATAAAGAAAGAAGAGGAACATTAATAAAATGTTAACAAGTCTTGCAAGCTTATAGGAGGTACACGACCGTGTTGTCGTTAGCTCAACTGTGCTGCAGGTTAGCTACCCTATTATGCACACAGGGCCAGTCTTGGAGATTGGCAGGACCCTTGTAGCGTACCCTGGGTGATTGGGTCGGCCTTGTATACAGTACACAACACCCTTTCGAGGGATACAGTTCACCCTTTCGAGGGATACAGTTCACCCTTTCGAGGGATATAGATGGCCCATCACCCGTTTTCCATCGCGCATATAGTTGGGGTATTGCTCATTGCTCCATACAGACAGTGAAAGATGAAGAATAAAGAAAACAAAATAAACAAGGCATATAGTAAAGTGATCGAACAGTATTTGTTCATATAGTTAATGCGTGCTCGCATATACAGTAAAGAGTTGTATTTTAAAAGAAAAGAGTATTTTCATTTACAACATACAGAAAGTATTTTATTACTTATAAAACTAGAACTCACTCAGCAATGCTGACTTTTATACATTTTCAGTTGGCAGGTAATTATTGCTGAGGATGGCACGAGGGTGAAGCTACTCGGCAGGAAAAGACTGACATCCATTCATAATTGTTATTTCTGTTGTTTTGTAATGCAATTAAACAGTTCTTTTGTATTCAATCAAACAATAGTGTATTGTTTAACAACAGGGTTTAATGAAATGAAATAAATGGTTTGTTAAAATGATTCCGCTGCTTAAGTTATTATATTTATAATGTATTTAATGCTGTGAATGACCAACTGTGAGGTATCCGGGTACGGGGCCTTACAAGTTGGTATCAGAGCCAAAGTTTAAGAGAATTGGGTTAAATAAATTTCTAAAACCTAAACTTAAACTGAAAATGGGACAAATGTGGGATGTCAGCCCGAGTAGCTACGTGCCATCAAGTATGTCTTTTTTTAATGTTAACCGGTATTATTTGCGCATGCTATTTGATTTATGTGCCCTTAGTAGATTTAGATACTGATTAAGTCAGGATAGGAAATGCTTGGGGTATGAAGAGTAAAGTAAGTGGCTAATCACAACTGGCCACTGTAATTAGGGACTTACTATACTTAACATAAAATGAGCTATTACCTTGAATGACCGCGTTAGTGTTTGAATCTTATAGTGTGCTGTAGAGGATGGCTGGCGGTAGATCTTCCAAGGCCTCTCGTGGTGGAGGTAGCGGTGCTGCTCCGCGACCTAAGAGAGGGAGACCGAGAGTCGAGAAGGTGGTCATGAGGGACCAGAGACCCCTCATCCGGAGGGTGGCGACGAGAGCGCCAATCTGAGAGCCTCAGTAAAGGAGGCTGTGGTGGAAGAGGTTCATCAGGTCATGCAGACGATTCTACCGTCTGTGATGACCGAAGTGATCAAGGCATTAAAGGAAGGGGAAAGAAACAGGTCCTCGGGAGGACGGGAGCAACCGGAGCCAGAAACGGTTCTCTCTGATAATGATGAACAGGAAGAAGAAGAGCCTACGCCGGAGGCAGCCCGAGGCTGTAACTACGGAGCGTTTATGAGATGCAAGCCCCCTACCTTCGACGGAAATGACACTGCGGCTGCTGCTCACAGGTGGGTGGGGGAAATGGAGGCCGTTCTCGATATCAGTCAGTGCCGGGAAGATCAGAAGGTGAAATTCGCTACCCACTCCTTTGTAGACTCAGCTTTGTGCTGGTGGGACAACATTGTCCAAGCCGAGGGTAGCAGGGCCATTGAGAGAATGCGATGGCCTGAACTGAAGAAGTTAGTGATTGAGGAATTCTGTCCTCACAGAGAGATGGACAAGGTAGAAAGAGAGTTCCTGCAGCTGGAGGCGGGAACGATGACACACCAGCAGTACACCACAAAATTTAATGAAATGGCGCGACTGGTGCCCGATCAAGTGACACCACTGTCACGAAAGATTAAGAGATACATTCAGGGACTGCCGGCGGATATCCGTAGACATATGATTGCCGCCCGGCCGAGCACTTTTAGATTGGCGGTCGATTTGGCTGGTAGATTATATGATGAGCGCGAGGTGGTGGTGGCTGAGGTGAACAAGAAGGGTGGAGGTGACCGTAATTGGAATGGGAAACGGTTTGGACGTGGTGGAGCCGCTCCAAACAATAAGGTGGCGAAGGTGGGTGACCGACGTGTGGTCACAACTGGTGCAGAACGGAAGAAGTGTGGCAAGTGTGGAAGGGAGCATACTGGTGAGTGCAGGATGGGGATGAACGTATGCTTCAGGTGTGGTCAGCCTGGCCACATCGCTAGAGACTGCAAGAAGCCGAGGGCGGAGAGCTCAGGAGCGGGGAACAAGAAACCGGAGGAAGGAGGGCAGAGGGCAGGTGCTAGAGCTTACACTATGACCCGGGAGGAAGCCAGAGCTGATCCCGATGTTGTGTCAGGTATGTTTCTAGTAAACCAAATTTATGCCTCTGTATTATTTGATTCTGGTGCTAGCAGGAGTTTTATTTTCACTACTTTCTATGCTAAGTTGCCTGTTAGCAGTAGAAAGATTAGTGAACCATTCGATGTAGAAACTGCCATTGGTAAGTCCACTAGAATTACTGATGTAATAGAGGACTGTGCCATAGAATTAGAAGGTCATAGGTTCGCTGCTAGGTTGCACGTGATACCCCTAGGTGGATTCGATGTAGTACTAGGGATGGACTGGCTAGCAACCTATGAAGCAAACATCGTATGTCGAAAGAAGATGATTCGATTGGTTGCATCCAATGGGAGTTTGGTTACGATTCATGGAGATCGCGTTACTACGATTCCGAAGATGATTTCGATGGCGGTGGCGGGGAAGTGCATGAGACGTGGATGTAGTGCCTATTTAGCCTACGTAAAAGATGTGGATACGTCGGTACAACAATTGTCCGAAGTGCCAGTGGTGCGCGACTTCCGGACGTATTCCCGGAACACTTACCCGGCGTGCCACCGGACCGCGAGATTGAGTTCCAAATTGATCTGATACCCGGTGCTCAACCCGTTGCCAAAGCACCGTATCGGTTAGCTCCGACAGAAATGAAAGAGCTGATGGAGCTGTTGCAAGAGCTGCTCGATAAGGGATTCATTAGACCGAGTATCTCTCCGTGGGGTGCTCCGGTATTGTTTGTAAAGAAAAAGGACGGTAGTATGAGGATGTGCATTGACTACCGAGAGCTGAACAAGTTGACGGTGAAGAACCGATACCCCTTACCAAGAATTGATGATCTGTTTGACCAGCTCCAAGGTGCCAATTGGTTTTCGAGAATAGATCTACGATCTGGTTACCATCAGCTGAAGGTGAAGGAGCCCTAAAACAACTTTTCGCACGCGCTACAGTCACTACGAGTTCCTCGTTATGTCATTTGGTTTGACCAATGCGCCAGCTGCTTTTATGGATTTGATGAACCGGGTGTGTTGGCCGATGTTGGATAGATCAGTAATTGTGTTTATTGAAGATATTCTGATCTACTCAAAGAGAGTAGAAGAGCATGCCGGCCATATTCGGGAGGTGTTAGAGACCTTAAGAAGGGAGAAGTTGTATGCTAAATTCTCCAAGTGCGCATTCTGGTTGCGCGAAGTTCAATTCTTAGGTCATGTGATAAATCCCGAGGGGATTATGGTAGACCCCGCAAAGGTGGAGGCAGTGATGCAATGGAAGTCTCCAAGGACACCATCCGAGATTCGTAGTTTCTTGGGTTTGGCGGGATACTACAGAAGATTCATCCAAGACTTTTCCAAGATCGCTTCTCCACTAACCAAGTTGACCCATAAAGATGTGAAGTTCGTGTGGGGTCAAGAGCAAGAAAGGGCTTTTGAGGAGTTGAAGGCAAGACTGACCCAAGCCCCGGTCTTGTCATTACCCGAAGGAAGCGAGGATTTGGTGGTTTATTCAGATGCTTCCTACTCAGGGTTGGGTTGCGTGTTGATGCAGCGAGGTAAGGTGATAGCCTACGCATCCCGACAACTGAAGGTGCATGAGGTCCATTATCCTACTCATGACCTGGAGTTAGCAGCAGTGGTCTTCGCACTAAAGATTTGGAGGCACTATCTGTACGGGACGAAGTGCACCATCTTCACTGACCACAAGAGCTTGAAGTACTTCTTTGAGTAAAAGGATCTGAACATGAGGCGGAGACGATGGTTGGAACTTATAAAGGATTATGATTGCGAAATCCATTACCATCCGGGCAAGGCCAACGTGGTGGTTGACGTCCTTAGCCGAAAAGAGAGGCCCGAGCCGATTCGGGTGAAAGCATATCAACTAATCATGACCTCCGATGTGATGAAGCAAGTCAAAGAGTTTCAAGATGAGGCACTGAAGGAAGATCATCTTAACCCGGAAAGAATGAAAGGTCTGGTCGGGGAACTGGGTGAAAACACACTTGGTGTTAAAACCCGATTTGGACGAGTGTGGATTCCTCGTTTTAGGGATCTACGTGTGAGGATTATGGATGAAGCTCACAAGACTCGATACTCCATTCATCCCGGTGCCACGAAGATGTATCAGGATATGAAGAAAGATTATTGGTGGCCGGGTATGAAGCGTGATGTGATGGAGCATGTGAGTAAGTGCCTTACTTGTTTGCAAGTGAAGGCTGAACACCAAAAGCCGTATGGGAGATTCAACCTTTGGATATACCGGAATGGAAGTGGGAGCACATCACCATGGATTTCATTACGAAGCTGCCGCGTACGCCAAAAGGGTACGACGCCATATGGGTGATTGTAGATCGTTTGACGAAGAGCGGTCACTTCCTACCGATCCGCGAGATATATTCATCCTAGAGGTTGGCTGACCTGTTCATCAAGGAGATTGTAGCTCGTCATGGTGTGCCGGTGTCCATCGTATCTGATCGTGACACTCGGTTTACCTCTAAATTTTGGAAGAAATTCCACGACGCCATGGGGACGAGATTACACATTAGCATGGCTTATCATCCCCAAACTGATGGTCAGTCAGAAAGGACCATTCAGACACTGGAAGACATGCTTCGGGCATATGTGTTTGATTTTGGGGGAAGTTGGGATGACGACCTACCATTAGCTGAATTCTCGTACAATAATAGTTATCATGCCAGTATTGGCATGCCACCATACGAGATACTATACGGTAGAAGATGTAGGACACCCGTATGTTGGGGAGACATTGGGCAGAAAGAATTGGGAGGTGTCGAGGTAGTCGAGGCTACGACTGAGAAGCTCGAAAAGATTAAAGCCTTCATGAAGGCAGCCAAAGATAGACAGAAGTCGTATGCCGATAAACGACGCAGACCGATCGAGTTCCAGGTGGGTGATCGGGTTATGTTAATAGTCTCACCTTGGAAGGGAATCATCCGATTCAGGAACAAGGTAAGTTGAGCCCGAGATACATAGGACCTTTCGAATCATTGCTTGAGTTGGGGAGGTGGCCTATAGATTGGAGTTACCAGAAGAGTTAAGTGGAATTCACCCGACATTCCATGTATCTCATCTGAGGAAGTGCTTAGCCGATGAAGACATGATTGTTCCACTGGAAGACATCGAGGTAGACGAAAGGCTCAATTACGTGGAGCAGCCAGTGACAATCATCGATAGAAAAGAGAAGAGGCTGAGAAATAAAGTGATTCCTCTTGTGCGTGTACAGTGGAAGCACAGGAAGGGATCCGAATCTACGTGGGAAACTAAGGAGGAGATGAGGTAACATTATCCTCGTCTGTTTAAGGAATAACAGGTTTCGGGGACGAAACCAATATAAGGGGGGTGGACTTGTAACACCCGGTTATTTTTAAAAGACAAGATATAAAGAATAAAAGAAAGAAAGGCAATTAAGTCCAAGTGGAGGGACTAAAAGTGTAAAAAGTACAAAAATCTTTGAAAAAGTGGGTGTGGCCGCCTACCCTTACTTCACATCAACCTTTCTTCAGATTTAGAGAGAGAGAGAGCAGAGAAACTTTGGGTTTTGAAGAAGAAGAAAAGAAGAGAAGTCGAATTCAAGGTAAGAATTCGTGGTTTTCATGTGTTTATGACTGGTTTTATCCCGGTTATATGCTTATGTGCTCATGTGTTTGTGTATGTGCCCGTGTGTGTGTGTATGGTGGTGTTCTAGGTGTTTGAACTCATTTGCATTCGGGTGAGAAGGAAGATACACCCAAAGTTGCACCAGGTGAGTTCTAGACCCCGGTTTTACTTGTTTTTTTAAACTCTCTTGGGGCTGAAAATGTATTAAAAATATTTTTACAAAGTTTATGTATGTTTACTCGTATGTATTATGCATGTTAAATGTTGATTCTTGAATGCTTATAGGTTGTTCATGTTTAGAATAGCCATGTTAAGCTTAGATCAAATGGGGTTGATGAATTGGGGTTGAAAACATATTAGGAACATGATAGACAGAAGGTTCATACACCTGAAAATGCCATAAAATGAATCAAGTGTAATCCATGCGCCTAAACAGTAGCCCATGCGCCTAAGATTACCTTAGAAATGTTTTAAGTATAGCCCATGCGCCCGAATGACCCATGCGCCCGAATGGCCCATGCGCCTGATTGGCCCATGCGCCTGATTGATTCATACGCCTAAGTGTCCATGCGACTGAAAGGGGTCATACGCCCCAATAGTAGCCATGCGTCCGAATGGCCATGCGACTAAGTAGTCCATGCGCCTGAGTTCCCATGCGCCTAAATGTTCCATGCGCCCAAGTACCCATACGCCTAAACAGGGCCCATGTGCCTAAATGGTGCCATGCGCCTAAACCCTTAGAATTTAATGCAGAATGTTTAGGAGTCTGTGCCTTTAGGGTTTTGACCGAGGGTTGACTAGGGTATATTAATGATGGGTTTCATGCATGATAATGATTGATTATGATTGTCTTATGGTTGTTCCTTATTATTATTATTGCTATTATTATTATTACTTATAGAATGTGACTTTACGTGGTATGTTTATTATCGTAACGTAAAGTATATTGTAATAATAAAGAGAAAGAGCAATAAAGAAAGAAGAGGAACATTAATAAAATGTTAACAAGTCTTGCAAGCTTATAGGAGGTACACGACCGTGTTGTCGTTAGCTCAACTGTGCTGCGGGTTAGCTACCCTATTATGCACACAGGGCCAGTCTTGGATATTGGCAGGACCCTTGTAGCGTACCCTGGGTGATTGGGTCGGCCTTGTATACAGTACACAGCACCCTTTCGAGGGATACAATTCACCCTTTCAAGGGATATAGTTTACCCTTTCGAGGGATATAGATGGCCCATCACCCGTTTTCCATTGCGCATATAGTTGGGGTATTGTTCATTGGTCCATACAGACAGTGAAAGATAAAGAATAAAGAAAACAAAATAAAAAAGGCATACAGTAAAGAGATCGAATAGTAATTGTTCATATAGTTAATGCGTGCTCGCATATACAGTAAAGAGTTGTATTTTAAAAGAAAAGAGTATTTTCATTTACAACATATAGAAAGTATTTTATTACTTATAGAACTAGAACTCACTCAGCAACACTGACTTTTATACATTTTCAGTTGGCAGGTAATTATTGCTGAGGATGGCACGAGGGTGAAGCTACTCGGCAGGAAAAGACTGACATCCATTCATAATTGTTATTTCTGTTGTTTTGTAATGCAATTAAACAGTTCTTTTGTATTCAATCAAACAATAGTGTATTGTTTAACAACATGGTTTAATGAAATGAAATAAATGGTTTGTTAAAATGATTCCGCCGCTTAAGTTATTAAATTTATAATGTATTTAATGCTGTGAATGACCAACTGTGAGGTCTCCGAGTACGGGGTCTTACAATCAATTTAATAAGAAATACTTCTAAAAGTAAACTGAAAACAAACTAAAGAAACACAAATCATGTTGAGATTTTTATTTATGGAAAATTACAAAAACTTAGAGTATCTAACCTCTTGTGTTTCTGAGAAATGATCTAAAATGAGACATACCAACTTGATACCTAAACAACACTTCAATTTGAAGTTTGAACATGTATATAACACTCCCACTCGGGCCTACACTTTCAAGCAGTAGATTGGTGTTGTTTGCCTCATAGTGAAATTAACAATACAAATAAAAGAGCATAATCATTCATTACACATACATTACATCGTTGGCATTACTAAATAATATATGAATCACATACATCAATATCAAGCAAAGGCATCCATCACCATCTAAAATCAAACACAAAACAAACAAATAACAATTAGACTTAGACCAACACATGACGTTGTTCATTAAATCATATTTTACGGAATCAAGGACACTTGGACCTTTCCCATGATTCACTCTCTTTAGCTTTTTCTGGTCAATGAAATCTAATTACTTTCACGTGGGTCAATCAAAGAAGACAAAGACATAATAGGACACTATGTACATACCAAATTGGTAAAGTAAACATAAATTTAATCAAAAACTAAGACATACGTCCATAGAACACTAGCCTTATAGATGTAAGTAAGGATATATAGATACAATCACTCCAACCCTAAATTACCTGTAGTACGCCTACGCACACATGATGCCATTTTGGTCATGTACTAGTCATGTCAAAGCCCATCAACACGCTCCCATCACATGTGAGAGTGTGGTAGAGTGGGAGAACCTCCTGTCAGGTAGTACTAATATGATAAGTCCATGAACACGGCTGTTGATCATAGTTCAAAAGTTTGTAATTCACGGTGTTAAAATTGGTGAGCATGTATACTCCATATATATGTATATATGTATATGTATGTATGTATAAAGGGAATGTAAGTTACGGGACTTACCTAGTTCTTGGATAAGTGATAGAAACATGATGAGTCATGGATCATGAATTCCTATAATAAAACTATGTTAAAATAACTTAGGTGTACCGTGTACTAAACTCTTGGTCTAGTTTCTAATTTTTGAGTTGAGTATTGAAGGTTTCTGATACGGCCCAACCACCCACATCACATGACCCAGCCCAGCTCATTGAGGACAGGCCCAAACGCCTTAAACGCAAGCCCATCCGGTTCGTGGATTAAAGAAGATCAGCCCATGCATGGAAGGATTGAGGAGCACGTTCATTTCTTTTCAGTTATTTCTTTGTTGATTGTTTCTAAGTTAGTTGCATGCATTTAGGAGAGTAGTAGTAGGTCATGGCTGAGAATAAGGGAAGGGACATGGTGAACATGCAAACATGGCATGGTGGACATGTATTCCCATGCATATTTAAATACTTGTACTTTTGCATTTGGAATTATTCAGAAAATTGCCCCAAACTCTTGTTCTTCTCCCTTGTATTTCTTGGAGTGTTTGCCTACTAGAAAAGGCTCTATCAGTTTCATCAATTTAATTCACCTTTGATTACACCGGCACATGTAACCATAGAGATTTAGTTGGTTTAGTAGTTCGTGAATCGTGTAGTATCTAGTTGGGTCGGTTAGGCTCGTTAATGCATCTTAGCGATTCGTTACACTTAGACATTGCCATGTAAGTTATCATAGTCCTTATTAGTTACTATCAAAAAATGTTTGAGACATAAATGATAATTCAAATGGTCTGGTTTAATTACCAGGCCAATTGTATTGGTTAGGTCCATTACACATACGTAACTACTGCATTAAATGGGTTGTTTTTGCATAAGGCTCGCCTAGGGTATAAATAAGTTTTATAAGTCAACTTTATGTTAAACTAAACAATTATATTACTTGTTTTAGTATGTCACTATTTGTTGACACGTCAAACGAACACGAATGAATGGAAATTTATGTATAGTTTTAAAAACACTATTCTAAATTATTTGACTAAAGAGTTTTGGGTTTTCATCACAAGAAATATTAAATATATATTTTTTAAAGTTTCAAATAATCAGAGATCTTTTATGTAGAACGAGGTTAGGTTTTGATTCTAGACAAAACTGAAACACTTTAAGGTTGTCAAAATAGGAGGTTAATGAACGTACACTAGAAAAAATACTTGAAAATGTCAACTATAAAGGTATGAACTCACAAATAAACCTAATGATGATTAGTTTCCCTAATTCTTATGCTCTTCACAAAAAAATAGCAAGACATTGGAACATATTCACCTAAATGTCGAACACGTGGCAGTGGCTAGTGCGACCAACCTCGGATGAGGGTGTTGACCTAAATATGTGTGATATTTTATTATAATTTACTATTTCATGTATCTTAGTTATTATGCAGTGTTATATCTCATAATTATTACTACTAATATTTTACTAGTAATAATAATAGGTTTGTGTCACTTTAGTTTATATATCATCAATGTAAGCCAATAGGATGAAGAAAACTATAAATTTTAAACATAGCAATGAGATCAATCAGTGATTTGATAAAACTTCCTCACTAGTTTTTCCCTCCCCTAGGCCACTAGGGCCTCAAATTAAAAAAGGAAGGCATACATGTTTTATTATTCACATCTGATGTAACACGCGACACCTCATACCAAATATATTGTCCGCTTTGCTCACGAGAAGCTCACGGGTTTGCTTTTGGGGTGAAAGCTTCCCAGGGAGGTCACCCATCCCTGGATTGCTGCCACCTGAGCACGTTTAATTGTGGAGTTCTCCTCTCATCCATAACCAATACACCCCAAACTCGATGATGATATTAGAGGTAGGACATTCCTTAGGATCTAGGAATCTCTCCTGTCCACGGCCGATGTGGATTTTCCTAGAGTGTTATGATCACCCCCTTTTGGACTAATTGTCCTCGATTAGGTTTGTCCTATCATCCCATCTATGGATGTGGGATTTGCCTAATGTTTTCCTCTAAACAGCCCAAAGGACTCAGCATTTTTGATGAGGTTTGTCCTACCATCCCGAATGATACAGTAGTGGCTCTAATGCCATTATGTAACATCTAGCCCCTCATAACATCAATATTGTTCCCTTTGCTCTCAAGAAGCTCACATATTTGCTTTTCGTTAGCCGGGTGAAAACTTCTAGAGTGGTCACCCCCTGAATTGTTGCCACCTGAGTACACTTAACTGTGAAGTTCTCTTCTCATCCACAACCAATACACCCAGAACGCGTTGGTTATATTAGAGGCAGGTCATTCCTTATGAACCAGGAATTTATACTATTCATGGGCTGTCACACCCCAACCTTGACGGCGGAATCGTCGAGATGTGAGGGTTAAGATTGTTCACACCCACATAACGCTATATTATATTGCAAATATTATTTTTCATAAGTCTTAAAATGAAATACAACCATAAGTCTCAAACAAGGAATAAGTTCAATCATAACTCAAAACATAACATAACATTTTATTTATTTAACTATCTCCTAAAAACCAAACTACCATACTACACAAAAACCTCAACCACAACAAACTTCACCATCAATTCTGCTCCACCAATAACAACCATGTCAACCACCTCATCCACCAACACCAAGCCGAACACCACACACCCATCGCCAACAACCACTACACCACTCTTACCCTCACCACCAAAAACCCTACCATTCACCAAACTCTCACCAGAAGCCATTCAACAACGTCGAAAAGAAGGTTTATGCTTCCGATGCCCCGAACGTTATTTTCCCGGTCACAAATGCTCCCCACCTCAATTCATGCTGATCGTTGATAACGAAGATCACACGGAAGAGGCCGAGGAACCAACCGAACCTCAACCGGACAACATCGCCACACCACAATTCATGTCGTTATCGGATGCGGCTTACTTTGGTATGTCATCCTATCAAACCCTCCGAGTCACGGGCTACATAAACAACACACCAATTACAGTATTGGTTGATTGTGGTAGCACCCACAATATCATACAACCAAGGATTGCATCCATACTGAGTCTCCCAACAAAATCACTTCAACCCTTTGCGGTCATGGTTGGCAACGGCCAAAACATTTATTGTCAAGGTTATTGTCCCAACGTACCACTGTTACTGCAAAAAACAGCCTTTCAAGTACCATTTTTCGTGTTTCCAGTTCAAGGTGCAGACGTCGTCCTCGGTATAGCATGGTTAAGAACACTCGGATCAATCACCGCTGACTTCGCCATACCAAAAATCTCCTTCACCATTAACGGCAAATACACAACACTCACGGGGGAAACCATGAACAAACAGGTGAGCCCAAGTTCCCTAGCATCTCTGATTCGTCATGACTCCATCGCTTCTTTTCATGCATTACTAATGGAAACCCAAAACACCTCTGCAACCCCAACCAACTCCTTTTCCCATTCAGACCCCACCATCACCAAACTTTTGAACGACTTCCAAACCATATTCACCACGCCCCACAAACTACCACCTTCAAGACCCCATGACCACCACATACCACTAGTCAATGACAACAAGCCCATCAACGTTAAACCGTACCGATACCCCCACTTTCAGAAGCAAATCATGACCCAACTTATCGACGAGATGTTACGCGATGGAATTATACAACCGAGCCAAAGTCCATTTTCATCGCCAGTCTTATTGGTGAAAAAGAAAGACGGGACGTGGCGATTTTGTGTCGATTATAGAGCCCTCAACACTGTCACCATCCGTGACCGTTTTCCAATACCGACAATCGACGAACTCCTGGATGAACTCAACGGTGCAACCATATTTTCTAAAATTGACCTACGGTCGGGATACCATCAGATTCGGGTAGCAGAAAAAGATGTTCACAAAACCGCGTTTCGTACAACGGACGGCCACTATGAATTCTTGGTCATGCCATTCGGACTCACCAATGCACCATCAACCTTTCAGGCCGCCATGAATGACTTATTCCGGTCAGTTTTACGCAAATTCGTCTTGGTCTTTTTTGACGATATTTTGATCTACAGCAAATCGAAGGAAGCTCATTATGATCACCTAAAGTTTGTTTTTCAAACTTTACGTGACAACCAATTCCATGCAAAAGAATCAAAGTGTGTATTTGCCGTGGAGGACATCTCATTTTTGGGACATCGCATTTCGGGAAAGGGAGTAAGCCCAGAACCAGAAAAGATCACATCCATACAAAAGTGGCCAAAACCAAATTCCTTCACCACCTTGAGAGCATTTTTGGGACTTACCGGGTATTACCGCCGTTTCGTCCCACAATATGCTCACATAGCCACCCCGCTAACGGATTTACTCAAGTCCAAAGACTTCGTTTGGACATCCAAAGCCGATACAGCCTTTACCACCCTCAAAACCACATGCTAAACCTCATCACACTAGCCTTACCTGATTTCTCAAAACCATTTGACTTGACCACAGATGCATCAGGGTATGCTATTGGAGCCGTTCTCTCGCAAAATAACCGACCCATTGCTTTCTTTTCAAAAAAATTGTGCCCCACAATGCAAGCTCAATCAACCTACACCAAAGAACTGTACGCCATCACGGAATCCGTCCGTAAATGGCGCCAATATCTGTTAGGAAGCCGTTTTCGTATCTTTACCGACCACCATAGCCTCAAACACATTTTAACCCAAACAATTCAGACCCCAGAACAACAAAAATGGATTACAAAGTTACTGGGATATGACTTTGAAATCCATTTTAAACCGGGAAAAGAAAACACGGTAGCCGACGCATTGAGTAGAGTTCAAACTCCAACTCTGATGGCCTTGTCTCATGCCACGGCACCTTGGTTAGAGGAGATCAAGCTTTATTACAAAGATCACCCCACAGGCATGGAACTAGTCCAAAACATAACCGCAGACCCGACATCGTTCCCGCATCATCGATACAAAGAAGGTCTAGTCTATGTCAATGGTAAGATTCTGGTCCCTCCCATCGGGAACGTGCGAGAACGACTACTACAAGAGTTCCATTCTACACCAGTCGGTGGCCATTCGGGAAGCACGGCGACGTTCAAAAGGTTATCTACTTCTTTTTCTTGGCTAGCCATGAAGAAAGATGTAATTTCTTACGTTCGGAACTGTGAGATATGCCAAGCGATCAAGACACCAACTCATAAACCATATGGGTTACTCCAGCCACTTCCGGTTCCCGAACATACATGGCACGACATTTCCATGGATTTCATCACCAACTTGCCACCTTCGAAGGGTAAAACAGTGATTTGGGTTATTGTCGACCGGTTGTCAAAGTTTGCACACTTCATTGCACTTCCAGCCCATTATACAGCAGTTTCTTTAGCCACAATCTTCATGAAGGAAATCTACAAACTACATGGTTTTGCCTAACACCATTGTATCAGATCGTGACCCGATTTTTATCAGCAGGTTTTGGCGAGAACTATTCAAACAGATGGGCACAAAACTGCTGCATTCTAGTGCCTACCATCCACAAACGGATGGTCAAACGGAAGTGGTAAACCGGTGTCTCGAAGCTTATTTACGGGCCTTTGTGTTTGATACGCCATCAAAATGGGAAAAGTATTTGTGTATGGCAGAGTTTTCTTATAATACCAATCATCACAGCTCGATCAACATGACACCATTTAAAGCATTGTATGGACATGAGGCAACATCAATTCATGATTACGTTCCTGGAACCAACTCCAATGCATCCATCGACACATCTTTGACGAATCATAAGGAAGTTATCGAAGCTTTGAAGACGTCTTTAGAAACCGCAAGAAATCGCATGATTAAACAAGCAAATAAACATCGTACAGAGAAGGAGTTCGATATGGGAGATTGGGTCTATCTGAAGCTGCAGCCGTACCGCCAACAAACAGTGAGTCCTCGGTCAAACCAGAAATTATCAAGACGTTTTTTCGGACCCTACAAGATAATTGAACGTATTGGCAAGGTCGCATACAAGCTGGAGTTACCACCGTCGTCAAAGATACACCCGGTTTTTCACGTTTCCTTACTGAAGCAGGCTTTTGGTAACATCACAACCAACAAAGGGAATATTGAAGAATTCAATGAAGAAACAATTTCCTTATTACCAGAAGCAATTCTTGACATAAAGGAAGAGCCTAACAACCAAGGGAAACTATTGGTTAAGTGGGAGAATCGTCCATTGGAGGAAGCAACATGGGAGGATAAAAGTGTTTTTCATCAGCAATTTCCTTTCTTTCCTAACGTTGAGGACAACGTCAATCTCGAAGGGGAGGGAGATGATACGGCCCAACCACCCACATCACATGACCCAGCCCAGCTCATTGAGGACAGGCCCAAACGCCTTAAACGCAAGCCCATCCGGTTCGTGGATTAAAGAAGACCAGCCCATGCATGGAAGGATTGAGGAGCACGTTCATTTCTTTTCAGTTATTTCTTTGTTGATTGTTTCTAAGTTAGTTGCATGCATTTAGGAGAGTAGTAGTAGGTCATGGCTGAGAATAAGGGAAGGGACATGGTGAACATGCAAACATGGCATGGTGGACATGTATTCCCATGCATATTTAAATACTTGTACTTTTGCATTTGGAATTATTCAGAAAATTGCCCCAAACTCTTGTTCTTCTCCCTTGTATTTCTTGGAGTGTTTGCCTACTAGAAAAGGCTCTATCAGTTTCATCAATTTAATTCACCTTTGATTACACCGGTACATGTAACCATAGAGATTTAGTTGGTTTAGTAGTTCGTGAATCGTGTAGTATCTAGTTGGGTCGGTTAGGCTCGTTAATGCATCTTAGCGATTCGTTACACTTAGACATTGCCATGTAAGTTATCATAGTCCTTATTAGTTACTATCAGAAAATGTTTGAGACATAAATGATAATTCAAATGGTCTGGTTTAATTACCAGGCCAATTGTATTGGTTAGGTCCATTACACATACGTAACTACTGCATTAAATGGGTTGTTTTTGCATAAGGCTCGCCTAGGGTATAAATAAGTTTTATAAGTCAACTTTATGTTAAACTAAACAATTATATTACTTGTTTTAGTATGTCACTATTTGTTGACACGTCAAACGAACACGAATGAATGGAAATTTATGTATAGTTTTAAAAACACTATTCTAAATTATTTGACTAAAGAGTTTTGGGTTTTCATCACAAGAAATATTAAATATATATTTTTTAAAGTTTCAAATAATCAGAGATCTTTTATGTAGAACGAGGTTAGGTTTTGATTCTAGACAAAACTGAAACACTTTAAGGTTGTCAAAATAGGAGGTTAATGAACGTACACTAGAAAAAATACTTGAAAATGTCAACTATAAAGGTATGAACTCACAAATAAACCTAATGATGATTAGTTTCCCTAATTCTTATGCTCTTCACAAAAAAATAGCAAGACATTGGAACATATTCACCTAAATGTCGAACACGTGGCAGTGGCTAGTGCGACCAACCTCGGATGAGGGTGTTGACCTAAATATGTGTGATATTTTATTATAATTTACTATTTCATGTATCTTAGTTATTATGCAGTGTTATATCTCAAAATTATTACTACTAATATTTTACTAGTAATAATAATAGGTTTGTGTCACTTTAGTTTATATATCATCAATGTAAGCCAATAGGATGAAGAAAACTATAAATTTTAAACATAGCAATGAGATCAATCAGTGATTTGATAAAACTTCCTCACTAGTTTTTCCCTCCCCTAGGCCACTAGGGCCTCAAATTAAAAAAGGAAGGCATACATGTTTTATTATTCACATCTGATGTAACACGCGACACCTCATACCAAATATATTGTCCGCTTTGCTCACGAGAAGCTCACGGGTTTGCTTTTGGGGTGAAAGCTTCCCAGGGAGGTCACCCATCCCTGGATTGCTGCCACCTGAGCACGTTTAACTGTGGAGTTCTCCTCTCATCCATAACCAATACACCCCAAACTCGATGATGATATTAGAGGTAGGACATTCCTTAGGATCTAGGAATCTCTCCTGTCCACGGCCGATGTGGATTTTCCTAGAGTGTTATGATCACCCCCTTTTGGACTAATTGTCCTCGATTAGGTTTGTCCTATCATCCCATCTATGGATGTGGGATTTGCCTAATGTTTTCCTCTAAACAGCCCAAAGGACTCAGCATTTTTGATGAGGTTTGTCCTACCATCCCGAATGATACAGTAGTGGCTCTAATGCCATTATGTAACATCTAGCCCCTCATAACATCAATATTGTTCCCTTTGCTCTCAAGAAGCTCACATATTTGCTTTTCGTTAGCCGGGTGAAAACTTCTAGAGTGGTCACCCCCTGAATTGTTGCCACCTGAGTACACTTAACTGTGGAGTTCTCCTCTCATCCATAACCAATACACCCAGAACGCGTTGGTTATATTAGAGGCAGGTCATTCCTTATGAACCAGGAATTTATACTATTCATGGGCTGTCACACCCCAACCTTGACGGCGGAATCGTCGAGATGTGAGGGTTAAAATTGTTCACAGCCACATAACGCTATATTATATTGCAAATATTATTTTTCATAAGTCTTAAAATGAAATACAACCATAAGTCTCAAACAAGGAATAAGTTCAAACATAACTCAAAACATAACATAAAATTTTATTTATTTAACTAGGTCCAAGTCCTAGTTTTATTGCAAGCTTCAAAAGTCCACTTTAAACTTGGGGATTTCCTGAAACATGATAAAAATAAAGGTCAACTATAAATAGTTGGTGAGTTTCCAAGGTTTTCATACATAATATGATAAAGTTACACGTAGCAATTCATGTCATAGGTCATAAGTTAGTAAGGTTATAGAACACATATCGTTACAACCAAACCTCGACTTGATTACAAGTATATAAGATTGGCTAAGTGTATTTGGTTCCCATGATGAACAAGCATACGTCATCAGGAGCCGGCAATACCTCGGCTTTAGCACCAAATAGGCTTGTCAGGCCCAAAGATCTAAGACGTCGCCAGGCTAGCAATAGTTAATGATTGTAAACAAACTATGTATCTCATATAATCACTTACAAAACACAAATAACCATGAGAAATATAAAGATGAATTGCAAGTGATTTACAAGTCTCAAATGTGTATAAGTGTATCATGTATAAGCAATCATGTTTCACCCCAAAATAGTGTGAAAAGATAAAAAGGGGCAAGGAAACTCACATGTTAAAATAAGTGCAAGAATGGAGATTAAAAAGAATAATAACAAGCGTCGTTCCAAGATGTATCGTCACAAGACACCTAAATATATATGTTTACAAGATTTAAGCTTTACAATAAGTTTAATGAATTAACATGGACTAGGAATCAACTTGATATTTGGGGTTTTGTTGATTATATTTGCCAAATAAGGACTCAATTATATTTTCGTGGGAACGATTTTATTTATATATTATATAAATATATGGATTAAGAATAACTTTTATAATAATTTTGTAATGTTTATAAAGTTTAGATAAATTTTATAATTAAATAAAATGAACACAAATTAAACAATAATTTAAAGGCAATGTTTGAAATAATAGTTCGTGCAAATTAAACTAGTATTTAAAGTCTAAATTTTTATAAAAATATTCTAACTATGTTATTAACTTTAGGATATTAAATAAAAATATAAAGGTATTTTTATAAATAAATTACAGAAAAATGATAAAATGTATCATGATCTGAAGGCGCACTATTGGTGGCCTAATATGAAAGCGGATGTGGCTACATATGTGAGCAAGTGCTTGACCTGCTCGAAGGTAAAGGTGGAATATCAAAAACCATCCGGACTATTGCAGCAACCCGAGATACCGATGTGGAAATGGGAACAAATCTCCATGGATTTTATTACCAATCTGTCACACCCCAACCTTGACGGCGGAATCGTCGAGATGTGAGGGTTAAGATTGTTCACAGCCACATAACGCTATATTATATTGCAAATATTATTTTTCATAAGTCTTAAAATGAAATACAACCATAAGTCTCAAACAAGGAATAAGTTCAAACATAACTCAAAACATAACATAACATTTTATTTATGTAACTAGGTCCAAGTCCTAGTTTTATTGCAAGCTTCAAAAGTCCACTTTAAACTTGGGGATTTCCTGAAACATGATAAAAATAAAGGTCAACTATAAATAGTTGGTGAGTTTCCAAGGTTTTCATACATAATATGATAAAGTTACAAGTAGCAATTCATGTCATAGGTCATAAGTTAGTAAGGTTATAGAACACATATCGTTACAACCAAACCTCGCTTGATTACAAGTATATAAGATTGGCTAAGTGTATTTGGTTCCCATGATGAACAAGCATACGTCATCAGGAGCCGGTAATACCTTGGCTTTAGCACCAAATAGGCTTGTCAGGCCCAAAGATCTAAGACGTCGCCAGGCTAGCAATTGTTAATGATTGTAAACAAACTATGTATCTCATATAATCACTTACAAAACACAAATAACCATGACAAATATAAAGATGAATTGCAAGTGATTTACAAGTCTCAAATGTGTATAAGTGTATCATGTATAAGCAATCATGTTTCACCCCAAAATAGTGTGAAAAGATAAAAAGGGGCAAGGAAACTTACATGTTAAAATAAGTGCAAGAATGGAGATTAATAAGAATAATAACAAGCGTCGTTCCAAGATGTATCGTCACAAGACACCTAAATATATATGTTTACAAGATTTAAGCTTTACAATAAGTTTAATGAATTAACATGGACTAGGAATCACCATGATGTTTAGGGTTTTGTTGATTATATTTGCCAAATAAGGACTCAATTATATTTTTGTGGGAACGATTTTATTTATAGTTTATATAAATATATGGATTAAGAATAATGTTTATAATAATATTGTAATGTTTATAAAGTTTAGATAAATTTTATAATTAAATAAAATGAACACAAATTAAACAATAATTTAAAGGCAATGTTTGAAATAATAGTTCGTGCAAATTAAACTAGTAGTTAAAGTCTAAATTTTTATAAAAATATTCTAACTATGTTATTAACTTTAGGATATTAAATAAAATATAAAGGTATTTTTATAAATAAATTACAGAAAAATGATTAAATAGTTTTAAAAAGAACAAAGTTTATGAAATGATTTTTCATAATTTTTAGAAATTTTTAACATCCAATTTGAAGGCCAAAAAGGCCTAAACAATACTTGAGGTTCCCCGGATTCGAACCGGGGACCTCCTGTTTAGGAGACATTGTTTTACCAGTGAACCAAAGGCTTCCAGCCGCGGTTCATTTGGGTTTTTAATTAACAAATACACCTATTCAACAAACCCCCAAACTCCCACATGAACCCTAGAAATGTGCTCGATCCAATTGAACCTGAATTCGATTATTTTCATTGTGTTAATCATAGGGCTTTTGTTCCTCGACTAAAATCGAGTTTAAACATGTGTTTAATCACCTGTTTGTAGATTAATCTGATACGAATAGTTGATGAACCCAGCCGCGACCACAACAAGGCTCGATTGATATGCAAACGATGATGGAAATCAAATTGAACTCGTGGAAAGCTTCGAATAATGTTCTTGATGCA